>LNAC01000099.1:588354-708633 GCA_002007465.1 Ailurus styani | reverse complement strand
GATCCCAGAAATGGACCCTCAACTCTATGGTCAACTAATCTTTGACAAAGCAGGAAAGAATGTCCAATGGAAAAAAGATAGTATCATTAACAAATGGTGTTGGGGAAACTGGACGGCCTCATGCAGAAAAATGAAACTGGATCATTTCCTTACACCACACACAAAAATAGACTCAAAATATATGAATGACCTTTATGTGAGAAAGGGATCCATCAAAATCCTTGAGGAGAACATAGGCAGCAACCCCTTTGGTCTCAGTCACAGGAACTTCTCCCTAGGAACATCACTAAAGGCAAGGGAAGCAATGGCAAAAATGAACTATTGGGACTTCATCAAGATTAAAAGATTTTGCACAGCAAAGGAAACAGTCAACAAAACCAAAAGACAACTGACAGAATGGGAGAAGATATTTGCAAATGACATATCAGATAAAGGGCTTGTATCCAAAATCTATAATGAACTTATCAAACTCAACACCCATAAAACAAATAACCCAGTGAAGAAATGGGCAGAAGACATGAACAGACATTTCTCTAAAGAAGACATTCAAATGGCCAACAGACACATGAGAAAGTGTTCAACATCACTCGGCATTAGGGAAATACACATCAAAACTACAGCGAGATACCACCTTACACCAGTCAGAATGGCTAAAATCAACAAGTCAGGAAACGACAGATGTTGGCGAGGATGCAGAGAAAGGGGAACCCTCCTACACTCTTGGTGTGAATGCAAGCTGGTACAGCCACTCTGGAAAACAGTATGGAGCTTCCTCTAAAAGTTGAAAATGGAGTTACCCTATGACCAAGCAATCACACTACTGGGTATTTACCCTAAAGATACAAAGGTAGTGATCCTCAGGGGCACGTGTACCCGACTGTTTATAGCAGCAGTGTCCACAATAGCCAAACTATGGAAAGAACCTAGATGTCCATCGACAGATGAATGGATAAAGAAGAAGTGGTATATATATATACACAATGGAATACTATGCAGCCATCAAAAGAAATGAAATCTTGCCATTTGCAATGATGTGGATGGAACCAGAGGGTATTATGCTAAACGAAATTAGTCAATCAGAGAAGGACAATTATCATGTGATCTCTCTGATATGAGGAGCTTGAGGGGCAGGGCAGGGAGTCGTGGAGGGTAAGGAAGGAAAAATAATGAAACAAGATGGGATTGGGAAGGAGACACACCATAAGAGGCTCTTAATCTCACAAAACAAACTGAGGTTTATTGGGAGTGGGAGGGTAGGGATATGGTGGATGGGTTATGGACATTGGGGAAAGTTTGTGCTATGGTGAGTGCTATGATAGGTGTAAGCCTGATGATTTACAGACCTGTACCTCTGGAGCAAATAATAAATTAAAAAAAAAGTAGAATACTCAAAAAAATAAAAAAAAAAGAAAATCATGAGTCAATATGATTATTTGTTTATAACACAATTACATTATAAAGAAAGAGTAGGTATAATAAATTAAACAAAAATAATTTAAAATAATTATGAAAAATAGCCATGCAAATAAGACTCTAGTTTCCAATATTTCTTGAAACCTTCTTATTCTTATAGCACAGATTCCTGAACCTAACATCTGTCCAGACTTTACTTAATCAGAATTTATTTATTATTTCTATTATATTATGTTAGTCACCATACATCATTCTTTTTTGATGTAATGTTCCATGATTCATTGTTTGCATTTAACACCAAGTGCTCCATGCAATATGTGCTCTCCTTAATACCCATCACCAGTCTAACCAATCCCCCTATCCTCCTCTCCTCTAAAACCTTCAGTTTGTTTCCCAGAGTCCATAGTCTTTCATGGTTCCTCTAACCCTCTGATTTTCCCCCCATCCCCCTTTATTTTTCCTTTCCTTCTCCTAATGACCTCCATGTTATTCCTCATGTTCCACAAATAAGTGAAACCATACAATAATTGACTTTCTCTGTTTGACTTATTTCACTCAGCATAATCTTCTTCAGTTCTGTCCATGTTAATGCAAAAGTTAGGTATTCATCCTTTCTGATGGCTGAGTAATATTCCATTGTACATACGGACCACATCTTCTTTATCCATTTGTTGAAGGGCATCTTAGCTCTTTCCACAGTTTGGCTATTGTGGACATTGCTGGTATGAATGTTGAGGTGCACTTGCCCCTTCTTTTCACTATGTCTATATCTTTGGGGTAAATACCCAGTAGTGCAATTGCTGGGTCATAGGTAGCTCTATTTTGAAATTTCGAGGACACTCCACACTATTTTCCAAAGTGGCTGTGCCAGCTTACGTTCCCACTAAGAGTGTAAGAGGGTTCCCCTTTCTCCACGACCTCTCCAACATTTGTTCTTTCTTGCCTTGTCAATGTTTGTCATTCTAACTGGTGTAAGGTGGTATCTCAGTGTGATTTTCATTTGAATTTCCCTGATGGCTAATGATGATGAACATTTTTTTCATGTGTCTGTTGGCCATTTGTATGTCTTCTTTGGAGAAGTGTCTGTTCATGTATTCTGCCCATTTTTTTAAAAATTTGATTACTTATTTTTTGGGTGTTGAGTTTGAGAAGTTCTTTATAGATCTTGGATATCAGCCCTTTATCTGTAGTGTCATTTGCAAATATCTCCTCCCATTCTGTGGGTTGCCTCTTTGCTTATAGACTGTTTCCTTTGCTGTGAAGAAGCTTTTTATCTTGATTAAGACCCAAAAGTTTATTTTTGCTGTTGTTTTTCTTGCCTTTGGAGACGTGTCTTGAGAGAAATTTCTGTGGCTGTTGCCTAAGAGGTTACTGCCTATGTTCTCCTCTAGAACTCTAGGATTTTGATGGATTTCTGTCTTACATTGAGGTCTTTCATTCATTTAGAGTTTAACTTTGTACACAATGAAAGTGAATGGTCAAGTTTCATTTTTCTGTACATAGCTATCCATTTTTCCCAGCACCATTTATTGAAGAGACTGCTTTTTGCCATTGGATATTTTTTCCTGCTTTGTCAAAGATTAGTTGATCATAGAGATAAGAATCTATATCTGGGGGCACCTGGGTGGCTCAGTGGGTTAAAGCCTCTGCCTTCGGCTCTGGTCATGATCTCAGGGTCCTGAGATCGAGCCCGCATCGGGCTTTCTGCTCATCAGGGAGCCTGTTTCCTCCTCTCTCTCTGCCTGCCTCTCTGCCTACTTGTGATCTCTCTCCCTCTCTGTGTCAAATAAATAAATAAAATCTTAAAAAAAAATCTATATCTGGGCTCTGTATTCTGTTCTGCTGATCTATGTGTCTGTTTTCATGCCAATACCATTCTGTCTTGGTGATCACAGACTTGTAATATAGCTTGAAATCAGGCAACATTATGCCCCCCAATTTTGTTTTTCTTTCTCAACATTGCCTTGGAGATTCAGGGTCTTTTCTGAATCCATACAAATTTTAGGATTGTTTGTTCCAGCACTTTGAAAAGTGTTCAAAACTTTCAACACTTTTGTTGAAAAGACAAAACAAACAAACAAACAAAGATGGCATTGAAAGTATAGATTTCTCTGAGTGGCATAGCCATTTTAACAATGTTTCTTCTGACCCATGAGCATGGAATGTTTTTCCATCTTTTTGTGTCTTCTTCAATTTCTTTCTTAAGGGTTCTAGAGTGGCGATCCTTCACCTCTTTGGTTAGGTTTATTCCAAGGTACCTTGTGGTTTTTGGTGCTACTGTAAATGGACTTGATTCCCTAATCTCTCTTTCTACAGCTACATTGTTAGTGTGTAGGAAAGCAACTGACTTCTGTGCATTGATTGTGTATCCTGCCACATTACTGAATTTCTGTATGAGTTCTAGTCATTTAGGGGTGAAGTCTTTTGGGTTTACCATGTATCCTGTCATCTGCGAAGAAAGTTTGACTTCTTCTTTGCTAACTTGAATACCTTTTATTTCTTTTTGTTGTCTGATTGCTGTGGCTAGGACTTCTAGTACTGTGTTTGAACAATAGTGGTGAGAGTGGGCATCTTTCTTGTGTTCCTGACCTTAAGGGAAAGTCTCTCAGCTTTTCCCCATGAAGAGTATTTCCTGTGGGTTTTTCATAGATGGCTTTGATGATATTGAGGTATGTACCCTCTAACCCTACACTCTGAGGAGTTTTAATCAGAAAAGAATGCTGTATTTTTTTCAAATGCTTTTTCTGCATTAATTAAGAGGATCATATGGTTCTTCTCTCTCCTCTTATTAATGTGTTCTATCACATTGATTGATTTGCTAATGTTGAACGACCCTTGCATCCCAGGGATAAATCCTTCCTGGCCATGATGGATAATACTTTTAATGTACTCTTGGATCCTATCAGCTAGAATCTTTTTGAGAATTTTGGCATCCATATTCATCACGGATATTCATCTGAAATTCTCCTTTTTGATGGGGTTTTTGCCTGGTTTGGGAATCAGGTAATGCTGGCCTCATAGAATGAGACTGAAAGTTTTCCTTCTGTTTTTATTTTTTGAAACAGCTTCAGGAGAATAGGTATTATTTCCTCTTTGAATGTTTGGTAGAATTCCCCCAGAGAATCCCTCAGGTCCTGGACTCTTGTTTTTTGGGAAATTTTTGATCACTGCTTCAATCTTGTTACTGTTTATTGATCTATTCAGGTTGTCAATTTCTTCCTGTTTCTGTCTTGGTAGTTTATAGGTTTCCAGGAAGGCATCCATTTCTTCCAGGTTGCTTAATTTATTGGCATATAGTTGTTGATAATAATTTCTGATAACTGTTTCTATTTCCTTGGTGTTGTGATCTCTCCCCTTTCATTCATAATTTTATTAATTTGGGTTCTTTTTATTTTCTTTTGGATAAGTCTGGCCAGTGGTTTATCGATCTTATTAATTCTTTCAAAGAACCAGCTTCTAATTTTGTTGATCTGCTTTACTGTATTTCTGGTTTCTAATTCATTGATCTCTGCTCTGGTCTTAATTATTTCTCTTCTTGTGCATGGCTTAGGCTTCATTTGTTGTTTTTTTCTCCAGTTCTTTAAGGAGTAAAGTTAATTGGTGAATTCTGGATTTTTCTTTTCGTTTCTTTTTTTTTATGCAAGGCTTAGATATCTACATATTTCTCCCTTAGTACTAGCTTTGCAGTATCCCATAGGTTTTGGACAAATGTGTTTTCATTCTCATTCATGTCCATGAATTGTTTACGTTCTTCTTTGGTTTTCTGGTTGACCCAAATGTTGTTAATCAGAATGGTCTTTAGCTTCCAAGTGTTTGAATTTCTTCCAATTTTTTTCTTGTGATTGAGTTCCGGTTTCAAAGCATTGTGATCTGAGCATATGCAAGGAATAACCTCAGTCTTTTGGTATTGGTTGAGACCTGATTTGTGACCCAATATGTGCTCTATTCTGGAGAAAGTTCCATGCGCCCTTGAGAAGAATGAGTATTCTATTATTTTAGGGTGGAATGTTCTGTATATATCTACAAGGTCCCTCTAGTCCAGTGTGTTATTCAAAGGTCTTGTTTCTTTGTTGATTTTCTGCTTAGATGATCTGTTTATTACTGAGAATGGAGTGTTGAGGTCTTGCTATTAACATATTATTATTGGGGCACCTGGGTGGCTCAGTCAGTTGAGTGGCTGCCTTCAGCTCAGGTCATGATCCCAGGGTCCTGGGATGGAGCCCTGCATCAGGCTCCCTGCTCAGCGGGAAACCTGCTTCTCCTTCTCCCTCAGTCTGCTGATATACCTACTTGTGATCTCTCTCTCTGTGAAATAAATAAATAAATAAATAAATAAATAAATAAATAAATAAATCTTAAGTAATCATATTACTATCAATATATTTCCTTACTCTGGTTAACAGTTGGCTTATGTAGTTGGCTGCTCCCATGTTTGGGGCATTGAGATTTACAATTATTAGATCCTCTTATTGGACAGACCCTTTAAGAATGATATAGTGTCCTTCTGTATCTCTAACTTCAATCTTTAGCTTCAACTCTAATTTGTCTGATATAAGCATTGCTACCCCATCTTTCTTTGGAGGTCCATTGGCATGAAAAATGGTTCTCCATCCCTTCACTTTCAGTCTGGATGTAACTTTCGGTTCAAAATGAGTCCCTTGAAGACATCATATGGATTGGTCCCTTAGAGATCACATATTCTTTCAGTTTCTGCAGTCCTGGAAGCTCTTTATCTCTCCATGTGTTCTGAATGACAGCCTTATAGGATAAAGTATTCTTGGCTGCATGTTCTTCTCATTTAGTTCCCTGATGTTTTTCCAGCTCTTTCTGGCTTGCCAGGTCTCTGTGGGCAGGTCTGACATTGTTCTCCCTCTGTATGTAAGGAATCTCTTGCCTGTAACTGCCCTTAAGATGGTTTCCTTGGTTCTAAGATTTGTGAGTTTTACTATTACATGCTGGGGCATTGGTCTGTTCTCCATGATCTTGGGAGGGGTCCTCTCTGCCTCTAGGAAGTGAATGCTTGTTTCAGTCCCCAGATTAGGGAAGTTATCAGCTACAATTTGCTCAAATATATCTTCTAGTCCTTTCTCTCCACCCCCTCAGGGATCCCAATAATTCTGACATTGGAATGTTTGATGATGTCATTTATTTCTCTAATTCTGTTTTCATGGATTTTAAGGTGTTTGTTAGAGGCCTCCTCCTGTTCCTGCTTTCTATCACTTTGTCTTCTAGATCACTAATTTGTTGTTTTGCCTCATTTACCCTAGCTGTTAGAGTATCCAGATTAGATTGCATCTCATTTACAGCACTTTAAAAATCAATTAATTAATTAATTAATTTTTGGAGATATTTATTTATTTATTTGACAGAGCAAGACACAGTGAGGAAGGGAACACAAGCAGGGGGAATGGGAGAGGGAGAAGCTGGCTTCCTGCTGAGCGGGGAGCATGATGTGGGGCTCGATCCCAGGACCCTGGGATCATGATCTGAGCCAAAGGCAGATGCTTAATAACTGAGCCACCCAGGTGCCCCTGATTTAGAGCATTTTTTTCAGAGCATTTTTAAGTTCAGCCTGACTAGTTCTCATTTCTCCTTAGAGAATCTACTTTGCTGTTAATGCTTTTCTCCAGCCTAGCTATTGTCTTCATAACTGTTACCCTGAAGTCTATTTCTGACATCTTGCTTATATCCACATCCATTAGGTCTATAGGAGAGGCCATTGTCTCTGGTGTTTTTTTTTTATTTTTTTGGGGGGGGGAGTTCCTTCTCCTAGTCATTCTGTTGAGGAGTGATTGAGGGAATGTACGGATTCAAAAATATCAACCACAATCCAGGCAAAGTATACCCTGGGAAAATTTGGAACAATTGAAAGCTACCACCAAGAAAACCCAGCCAACATGAAACCCAAGGATAAGATTTATAAAGTTAAAAAAAAGAAGAAGAAAGAAAGGAAAGGGTGGGGGGGGCTGAGGTAAGAGGGAGGCTATAATCTCTTAATGTGAGTTAGGGAGTGTGTTTTAGTTCTTCCTGGGTGTATTTTGTTCTCTTTGTTAGAGAGCACTACTTCCCAGTTACAGGGAATTTGAAACTAAAAATTGAATAGGGAAAAAAAGGACTACACTGAAGCTTATATCTATCTGTCTATCTATTTATCTAGCATCTATCTAAAAGGAAAAAGTATATATGTGAAAAAGTTCAAGTTAAGTCACTGTGGAATATGTTGTATTAAGCATTTAGTTGAAATGCTAAGCTGGTAAAAAAGAAAAAAAAAACAGAGAAGAAACATGAGAAAGAATAAAAAGTTGTATCTAAGAGATAGGCTGTGAGGTAACACCAGGAGTTCAGTACACATTTTCCCCTGGTGTTGGGGTTTTATGGGGACCCTTAGGTTGTCGGCCTCCAGCTTCTCTTCTGGGGGCGGAGGCCTGCTTCACTGTTTTTCAGGCAACCCTGCTTGGGCGGAGTTGCTCTGTCCCTTATCAAGGGGCTGGGCTCCGTGGAAACTGTTTTTTGGGCTTTTATTCTTTGGCAGCTTTTCATACCTTTTTGGAGGGTCAGAGCAAAGTAAACTGTCCACACCCAGACCTCCATCCCAGAGGAGAGAATCTACATTCTGCTCCTCTCTGAACCCTCCAGAACACAGTCTCCCTCAGTGTAAGCTCTGTTGCAAACCGCAGCCTCCCACAGGCAGTGCACATCCCCAGTGATTCTCTCAGTGTTCTACCCAGGCCACGGCTTGTCTCTGCCCCCTGTGCCTCCAAAACTGCAAAGGATCCCAGGCTGGGCAGGTGCAGGCCGCTGTGGGGCAGTGGTAGCAGCAGCTGCAGGGGCAATGGCCAGCCCCCCAGGTCCACAGGCACAGGTCTATAACAGTGGCCACCCCAGTCCTGCCTCCTGGCGTTTGTCCCTTAAGTTCCTGGATCCTGTTTGAGCATTGTTATCGGGCATTTCCCATCACACCACTACCGTGTTGCAAGGTTTCAGGGGTCCCAAGGTGCAGGACGCCTTTGCACTGGGGTATTATTTTATTTTCCAGTGGGTAGCTTCTGGGTGGCCACCTTCCCCTTCTGTTTACCTTCTAATATCTGTCTATGCAATCACAACTCAGTCCTTTGTACTTCTCCACTGAAGATCCTCTGCCCCGGTAGTGATCCTGATGTGTATTCTTACACCTCAGGCTGATTTCATGGGTGTTCAGACTGGCTTGGTAGGTATCCAGCTAAATTCAGGGAAACAGTTGAAACGGAGTCCCCCAGTCCTCCACCATCTTGCCCCTCCCTTCTTAATCAGGATTTAATCAGTGGCTTTGGAACATGAATTTTTGGCTAGCTTCCAAGATAAATTTTAAATTAACTAAAATATGAAAGCATTTGCTTTATTTTTCTGCCCACTGGGATGTGTGTATATGTGTGTGCATGTGTGAATATGTATGTGATATATAATATGTAGTATATATATCATATATAGTGAATATATATACAAAGTATAATATGGTATATATAAATATGTAAATTTATAAATATATACATATTTTTCTGGGATAAAGTTAAGTAGGTAAATTATCATTATATGTGTTTATAAAGTTTAATATATATAAAATATAAAATCTTATATTTTATAATATAAATTCTTATATTATAAATTATATAATATAAATTATATGTAAATATAATTATAATATAAATTACATGTATTAATTAAAATATAAAATCTTATATTATATATGCATATGTTAAGTTAAATATATCTATTTAAATTTATCCCAGCAGAAAATGGTAGGTATCAAATAAAGAGAAGAGTCTGCCAAATATACAGACATCCAATAGTCAGAAATTACATCTGCATGAATGATTATTTCAGGATGCAAATACTGGCTATACTCTCTCAACTTCCTTATACCCTCTATCATCTACTGAGACAGTTTTGTTTGGACAGCTCCGATCCAATTATCTTTATAACCTATGAAAAAATAAATCCTATTTTTGCAACCTCTGTCCTTGTTTCAAATTTCTTATTCTTATTGCATTCTTTCTTCTCCTCTATCATGACCTGCAATATGGAAACCAGCCACTTTTCTTTGATTCTCTGAAAGTGTTCCCACAAGACACTTGAGTGTGTGGTATGCTTCACTCACTATCTGGGTTTTTTAAGTGACATATGCTATACTAAGAATAGTAAATATCCCTGTTCTTGGAATTCTTTCACTTACCTTTGCACTGGGTTTAATCACAAGCTTCAACTCTAACCATGTTGTTTGGTGCCCTTCCTTGCTTAAGACTTTGCTCATTCTTCCTAACTTCAGGCTCCCTGGAGATTCAGTTTGTTTTTATTTTATCATTTTTATTATTGTGCAGAAAAAATTAATCCCATTTCTACTTCACTTCCTGGGTTCTTTCTATCTTTACATTATCAAATCCTGATTTAGTTTACACAGCTATGAAAAACAACCATACACACATAAAATAAGGCCATAACTCAGACCTCTATCCTATAAAAAAAGGGAATTGGCAGTTTGACAATATCTCTAGAATTTCAGTTAACTTTTCTTCTTTTCTAGTCTCAGTAGAAGAAGCACCTTGGAAATTTTTTGGCGACTTGAGTATTTATGCCACCCTTCTGGAAAGCAGAACTAGCTACAGTCCAATGTGGCTTTATTATTTTTTTTCTACACACACATGTAAACACACACACACACGCACACACTCCTGTAGTCAAACTGAGGAAATGTAGCATTTGTGTATTTGATTGGATGAAACATTTGAATGGTATGAAAGATAAAAGGATTCAACCCAATCTAGTGAAAAGATAGCTCACAATCCATGGGCTATTTGATATTACACTAGTTAATTTTTCTGAATTTCATGTTCTTCATCATACAGATGTAATAATACTTGCCTGTAAGTATAATAAATATTTAGAATTTATGGAATATTACAAGCAGTCACAATGTAGCTATTTTTTTTACAATGTAGCTATTCTATTACAGAATTTTAGAATTAAATACAGAATTTTTGAATTAAAAGGGACCCTAAACCTCATCAGATATAAACCCATCATTTATCATACACACACACACACACACACACATGTGTGTGTGTGTGCATATATAGAGAACAAGAGAGATGTATTCATTTGATCAAAAAACATTTGTGAAAGGAAAAGAGGGAAAGAGTATTCTAAGCATTAAGAATGGAAAGCAGAAATACTCAGGGTGAGGACAGAGCACAGTGCACTCAGAAAACACATGCAGTTGAGATGAGTCTGCTCTGATATGACACCACTGCAAATGTCACTTCCAAGGCAAATGCACAACTAGAATGAACACAACTAACAACGACTCATGTTACCTGAATTAATTTAACCTTTTCATTTGTTTATTTTCTTCTCTGAAACTAAAATAATCTGTCTCTAGTGAGGGAGTTTGGTGTTTGAAGTTTTCAAAAGTAAGGTGTAATTGCATTTTAATAGGGAGACATTTTGGGAAAAGGCAACCTTCACTGGAATTCTGAGTAGTTGCAAGAATAAGTAAGAGAAGAATAGTCTAGGTATAGCCAGAGACAAAATATTTTGCTTTCCTAGGGTCTTACCTATGTTTCACACTGAGGGTTTGATTTTGATTCAAGAATGTTATTATAGTACAGTAAATTGACTGTTATTTTGTTCACCAAAATCTCAGTTGATTGAAACCATTCTTTAAATTTTCTATGTGTTTGATTTTTCTGGAATCACTGAGAATTTTTTAAGCACCTGTTGTGTACCTGACACTTGAAGGCACTTACAATTTAACACTAGACATTCAAGAAACAACTTAAAATCAATACAAAGAACTAAAGAACAATACAACATAACATGTCAGGTGGTAGATGGATTGGTACAACTTCAAGATCTATAAGCATTCAGAAAAGGGAGATCACAGTGACTGATGATTTCAGGAACTACTCAAACAGAGAAAGAAATAAAGGTCCCCATAAAGGAAGTCCAGGATTTAGATTGATATAAGGGAGGGGGCAGCAGTTTTTAGGAAGAAAGATACTACAAAGTCAATACAGAGAAAGAAACATGAATATAACACGTCATTTGTGCAGGAATTGTTTTTAAATTGCTTTGTTCAATTTCTTTCTCTGATCTTTACTTCTTAGTCAAATTAATATTTTTCTTGGTAATTTATTCTTTCCCTTTCTCTCTTTTTGGGTTAAGGACAGGTTATGATTTAAACTATCTATAAAATATCTCATTATTTTTTAGGATGTGTAAGTCTATTGTAGGTAAACAAAGTGCAACTTATCTAAAACTAAAGGATAAAGAATTACTCCTGCACATCACAAAAATCTATCTGAAAATATATAGAAGGGCATTTGTGTGAAAAATAATTTGGTTCCTTATCCATTCATTCATTCTTTATTCATGACCTTTTGTTCATATAGTTGATAAATGGATCTTGATGCAGATATAATGAAGAGGTTATGTGGGGGCATGTACAGATCTCAAGATAAAGAAGATTAATCAAATAGAATTCCTATTTATTTGGGTATTTTCTATATTTTTACATTAAAATTTATTTAGAAAATGGGGACATCTGGGTGGCTCAGTCAGTTAAGCATTTGACTCTTGATTTCAGCTCAGGTCATGATCTGAAGGTTGTGGATTAGAGAGCCTCCATCCAGCTCCTCACTCTGCAGGGAGTCTGCTAGGGATTCTCTCACTCCCTCTCTCCCTACCCCTGCCCCCCCTTCTCTCTAAAATAAATAAATAAATCTTTAAAAAATCGAGATAATAGTCAATACAGAATGATGGTTCATAAAAGAAGAGAAGGTGAGTGCTAAAATAGTCCCACTTTCTGTATGGAGATACTTTCCAGTTATGACAGAGGAAGAGGAAACTCAACATGCAATAAGGATTTCAGTGATTTCAGAGAAAATACCAGACTTTGAGGAGATCAAGCTAATTAAATATGTAGGGCATATTACTAAGAGGGGGGGACCTGTGCCAACAAAAATTTTGCCTCTGCAGTTTTTTTGGGATTATTATGTTTTGTTCTCTTTTACTTAAGTGCAGTGAATGAAAGTAAATGTATTTCCTCCACCTAAAAGTTAATGAATGAATTTTAATAATAAAGCCTTAATTAAAAATGGAAGAAGGGCGCCTGGGTGGCTCAGTGGATTAAAGCCTCTGCCTTCGGTTCAGGTCATGACCTCAGGGTCCTGGAATCAAGGCCTGCATCGGGATCTCTGCTCAGCAGGGAGCCTGCTTCCTCCTCTCTCTCTGCCTGCTTCTCTGCCTGCTTGTGATCCCTCTCTCTCTGTCAAATAAATAAATAAAATCTTTAAAAAAATGGAAGAAGTTATGGTCTTCATAAGTAATGTAAATTCTTTCTCTTATACTAATGGTTTTCTAAAATTAGGGATTCAATTGTTTAGCAGACAACAGTAAATGTTATACCAGTGTTTCAAGTTCTTGTACAATGTAATTTTATGGAATTGAAGAAAGTCTATTTTAGCAAAATTAAAATGACATATGTCCCTTGTACTCTACTTATTCTTTAATCTGTCAAAACAAACACGGAAAGTATATGGAACATTAAATACTAAAGATGTGAAACAATTGGTTAGCAAATATATTGATCTACTCTTGAATAATAGTGTAGCTCTAAAAATATTTTAGAGCATAGACTATGTCTTTCTTATGTATTTTCCAAGGAACAAATTTACTACTGTTTTTCATTCCATACATACTTATTCTTATCACAAAAACAACATAAATGCAATACAATTGTTATTGGCCAAAATTTTGTAGAGTATTTTTTCATAAATAAAAAGACAAAATATGAAAGTATTTCTACTGGTACTAAAAAGAAAAATAAATTGAACCAAGAAAAATTATACTTTCTAGAAAAAATTAATAAAGAATAGAATCATAATAAGTGAAAATTATTTAAAGCTATATTGCATGAAATTGACACAAAATAAACACTCAATTGATTTGGAAATATTAAGCTAACAAATTAACTCTCAACAGTTCTGTATCAAATTTTGGACACTTGAGTTTTTTTCTTTCTTAAAGCCTTGGAATTTTAATAATTTTAACAATTTTAATAATTTTAATTACTAAATTTAGTAATTTTAATTACTAGAAGGAATTTTAATATTTGCCTCATATTTTTCATTTTTATTTTATGTACAATTTTTCATTTACTTTTTACAAAATTGGACAAAATGCAAGGTTATACTGTTATTTATTTGTAACCAAATCTGTTGTGAGACAGATTTTTCTCTTTGCAATTATGGCAACATTTAAATTTCCCAAGAAATCTATGGTTCATTGTACATATTAGTATGAGTTCAAAGTTTTAATAGAACAAATATTTGTATTATTGTGAGCTAGGATACCTAACCCTTAAATATGTGAACCTGCATCCACCTGAAGCAGGTCTCTTTCCTTGTCCACTTTAATGCAGGTACAGTGATTTCCACACAATTCCTTGAACAGAGAAAGCATTCTTCTATCTCAGGTATTTTTCACTTACTGCTTCACTGTTTGGAAATTTTCTCCATATGTTCTGTATTGCTCACTCTTCCACTTGTTTCATGTTTCTGTTCAAATAACAACTTTACAAATAGATCATCTCTGACCACCTTAAGCAAATATTTTTTTCTTCAACTGTCTCTATTTTTTTCTTTCCTTCATAGCTCTTGTAACCACCTATTATTATATATTTATTTGTTTAGGTATTTATGGTCTTTTTAAAAAGATTTTATTTATTTATTTATTTATTTATTTATTTATTTATTTATTTAAGAGAGCGTGAAAGCGAGAGAAACCACAGAAGGAGAAGGAGAGACAGTGTTGCTGTTGAGTGGAGAGCCCGATCTGGGGCTCTATCCCAGGACCCTGGGATCATGACCTGAGCCGAAGGTCACCCTTAACTGTTTGAGTCACTCAGGTGCCCCTATGGTCTTTCTTACCTAGTAAAATGTAGGAGTCTTGAGTTTAAGGACTTTATTTTATTCCTAGATCCATATCTATTACATGGCTGGTACTCAAATCATATTTGTTGGGTTAATGAATGAGTGGGTAAGTCCATCTCAAGTTTTTTCTTTACAATACATAATCACACTCCACTTGCAAATCACTTAGGCCTGTCAGAAATCCAAAAAGATTCTTCTTGGAAGCAGCTTCTATGCCATGCTCGTATCTCAAACAGTGAATAAATTCCTGAAATAAACACTAACTTAGAAATAGTCCTAGTGTTAGGGGATGAAAAGGGTAAGTTTCAACTAGTGCAATAGAATAACACATTTTTCAGAAAATAAAAAAAATGAATTGTCTTTCATTAATTTAAAATAGAATATTTAGTATTCTCTTTGTTTATGTTTAGATATCACTTTGTCATTGTAATGCACCACTTAAAATCTTTAATATATATTTTATTTCTTGTCTAGTCTATAACATTATAATAAAATGCATGGAGTGTTATAACTGTAATAAGTAGAAAAATAGTTAAGTTCCATTTACAGAGCAAAAGCCAAGGTGTTTGACGTGATGTCAAAGGCTGTTTAAATATATAATTCATCCCATCTGTTCTTTCTCCCACATAGCCAGCTGTAGAGGTTTAAAAATGAAAAAAAAGAAAAAGCTTGGCAATTCCTAGCTCTGTTTTGATTAGCATAACTTCTGCTTTCTTGTCAGGAAATTCCTTCCTGTACATTTAAATATCCTGGAAGTTGCCATTTACTTTTATTCTCTTATGATATTTTTTGATTAAGAAATTTAAAAAAATATATAAGCAAGATGCCACGTTTTATCTAAGCAGTGTGTTCTATGAAATGTCCAATGGTGCATGTTGCCACAGTTTATTAGAGGGCAGAATACCTTAAATATAAAGATGTCATTCATCCCAAAGTTCAAGCTGTGTTGAAGTTTAATTCCAAGGGAGAACTGATACAGGAGATTTGTGCCATAACATTTCCCAATAGCAATATCAAAGAGAAATGGAGAGTAATTTTCCTAATTGGAAATATGTGGGGAATATAAGGTAGGGGGATTTAATTAATAGATTTGGAGTAAGGCCAGAACTGCAGGGCTAATACCTCTGCTATTTCAGATTGCCATGGGATCTTGAATGCCTGTAAGTGGTCAACAGGACTGGCAAGTTATACTCTGGATTAATACTAATGCAGCTTTTTTTTTTTTTTTAAAGATTTTATTTATTCATTTGACACAGAGAGAGAGATTACAAGTAGGCGGAGAGGCAGGCAGAGAGAGAGGAGGAGGCAGGCTCCCTGCGGAGCAGAGAGCCCGATGCGGGCCTCGATCCCAGGACCCTGGGATCATGACCTGAGCTGAAGGCAGCGGCTTTAACCCACTGAGCCACCCAGGCGCCCAATACTAATGCAGCTTTAAGAATTTCTTTGGAATAAGTGTTTTACAGAATCTGTTTCATGTTTAATTCTTCTTCTTCTTCTTCTTTTTTAAATGATATACTTTAGCACAATATGATAATTTTGAGAAACTTACTATCTTAAGATAAATCTTTGGTGGCCAATGAGGTTATTTTAAAATATTGTTAACTTACTACCAACATTCACAAAGCTCAGGGAGTGAAATTTATTACTTAATATGTTTAAAAATAAGTCTCTTCATTTGTTTCAATACTTCTAATTTTTATTACAGCTATCATAGAACAGAGTTAACTATCAGTCCCCTGCCACACATAGTAATAGAACTCATTCACATTTAAAATGATGCTTTTAAAATAATACAGACACATATAAGAACTATAAAAATAGGTGGCCTGGTATCTCATGAAACATGACCCATCTTGTTTCTGGAAGAAAAGATGCTGAGTTACAGAAATTTGATGATCATCTAATGGTTACTGTGGCCAGTTCTTACCACAAATAATTTATCGTTATCAGTGGCAAAGTCTGCTTCAGATGTAATTTCCTATAAAGAGATGACAATCTTAAAGACACAAGGGATAGAAATGAACAAGAAAGTGCTTAAGAATTATAATTAAATGATACATAAACTATTGTAGCTTATCTTTGAAAATATCCTAGACTTCTTATTGCATGGATTGGAATCATTTGACAATAAATTTATTATTGATGATTTATTTACCAATGTTTTGTACATAAAGATAGCATTGACTTATGTGTTAGTCTGCTCAGGCTGCCATAAAATAATATCACAGACTGGGTAACTTAAGTGAAAGAAATTTATTTTCTTATAATTCTGGGGTTTAGAAGACCAAAATCAAGGTGTCAGCATGTTTGTTTTCTGGTGAGATCTCTTCCTGGATTGTAGACCATTGTCTTCTCTATACATCATCACATGTTTCCTGTGTGCATGTGTGGTGAGAGAGAGGAAGTAGAGAAAAAGAGAGAGAGAGAGAACTCTGGTATCTCTTCCTCTTCTTATAAGGACAATAGCCCTGTGGGATTAAGTCCTCATCCTTATGATCTCATTTAAGCTTAAATATCTTTCTAAAGGCCTTATCTCCAAAATACAGATCACATTGGGGGTTTGGACTTTAACATATGGATTTGGGGAAGACATAATTCAGTCACTAATGATCTACATTAACATATTTTATATTTATCTATATTGCTATACTTGTGCAATAAAAGTATAGCTAGAGTTGGACATTATTTTTGTGAAAAATATCTAATATATTTGGGGAAAATATCTAAAATACTTTCATAAAGGAATCTTCAGTAGTACCTGGCTGTCTCAGTCAGTAGAGCATGCAAATCTTGATCTTGGGGTTATAAATTTGAGCCTCATGTTGGATACAGAGATTACTGAAACATAAAAGCTTTAAAAAAAAGAATCTTTAGAATGAGTAATGCCATTTGCTTACTGTTGCATACACTATCTTTATCTCTTGTGCATATTGTATCAATGTTTGTGCACATACACACACATCTCTTCATATATAACATAAAACTTCCACAAAAATATTTCAAATACTCTTGGTTAGGTCAAAATAGAATGATATATAATGAATTAAGATGTGGCATGAATATATCATAAATAGGCTTCTATTTTGTTGAAACAATTCATGTTTTTTTCTATTCATATTTATAATTTCATCTCTCATACCACCCTACATTCATATCTTAATTTCTGTATATTCCTATCAATGCAGAAACTAAACCATAATGTGTATTCAAATGCTTAGTGTCAGATCAAAACTCCAGTATTATATCTAGTCACCATATCTGACTATTGAAATATACATTTTTTTTGTTCCTACATGTGCTGGCTTGACTGCTATTGTGAATACAGTAAATAATATTCCCTGGCATTGTAACAAAAGAGATTATTGAAAATTATTCTCTTGGGTAAAAAGTTGTGAAGTCTGTAGAAAGAAGAGAATTAGTCTGGGGATGATTTCTACAGCTGATGATTGTACCCACAAACAAGAGGAAAATTTTTCAATTTTACTTTGGATAGATAAAGATAGTTTTCTTTTTTTTAAAGATTTATTTATTTATTTATTTGACACAGGGAGAGAGAGATCACCAGTAGGCAGAGAGGCAGGCAGAGAGAGAGAGGAGGAAGCAGGCTCCTTGCCAAGCAGGGAGCCCGATAAGGGGCTCGATCCCAGGACCCTGAGATCATGACCTGAGCTGAAGACAGAGGCTTTAACCCACTGAGCCACCCAGGGACCCCAAGATAGTTTTCTTATATTGGCCTAATTCACAGTTATTCATCTACACAAACAGATATTTTATATCATTATATGTAATTAGAATATAGCTCATGTTGCCCCCTCATTTTTTCCTACTGTGTATATTCTTACTTCCACTTACAGAACAATTAATATATGTTCTTGGTTTAAAATAAGAAAGAACAATTAATATATGTTCTTGGTTTAAAATAAGAAAGTTAAGCACTAATTGATTATAAATGTACCAATAAGAATGGTCACAGGAAGATAATGGGAAAAAAAATCAGCAAATAAATTTGTGGAACAAATTCCAGCAAAAGGACAGCCTACTTATTGCAAAAAAGTAAACTGCTTTTATCATGGTTTATTTCAATATCATTTAGATGCAATAAGTTTTTAACCTCTCTCCAAAATTAAATATGAATGATTATTAGTCCTTTGTTTTGTATTTTTATAATCACCACAACTTTTCAAAATATATTCATTGTCATTGTCATGGTTTTAAACTTTTTTTTTTTGGTAGGCAATAATTGGTTAAAATAAGAAAACACCAAATTCTCCTTCTGTTGCATGCATATCTATATCTATGTCTCCACTTCTCTCTGTCTTTATCTACCTATAGATACATAGCATGGACAACCAATTATGTTAAAATTTAGAAACATACTCAGTTAAACTGATTTTGGTCTGATATTGGAATATTAATTTATATTTATTAGTTTGATATAATTCAATTGAATTAGACAACTTTCATATATATATATACACACATATATATGTGTGTGTGTATATGTGTATATATATATACATATATATACATATATATATGTATATATATAATATATATATATATTACTATAAACTACATTTAAGAACTTAACTTCCTGGCCATGCTGCCATGCTGGAATAGAATGTTTACAACTTGAACTCTCACCATACACAATTAGAAAGCTATATGAAACAACTGTTAGCAGACTTTGGACAGAGAAAGCACCAGATTGTGATTCCTGAGAGATAGAAACAAAGGAAGTAGGCTCTCCAATAGCTTTGGCTTTATGCCTGAAGGCAATTTCAGAAATTCAAGGACAAGGAGCAAGTACTCAAAAAGAGCCTGGCATTCTCAATAAGTTAAGAGATAACTGGCATTTGGGGAGGCTGAGGCAGCTGGAATTATAGGGCAGAGTTCTAGAAAGAAGATAAGCAGAAAAAGAGCCTCAGAGATGTGCAGATAATCTTTGCTATATATTGTACTGCATGTGCATTAAGTGCAATTCCACCCCTCCACCCCACAAGATGAACACACACACAAAATAGGAAGCTTTAAGCTGAATCATTCCCAGAGCTCACACAGGTTTGACTTTCAAGCTCTGACCAGCCAGGTTGGAGACCGTTGGCATAAACTGGAATATTCAGTAATGACCTTAAGGAGGCACACTTCAATTTAAGGCTGAGATAGCTATCCCTGGAGTAACATCTATTATAATCATGTGTTAACATTTAAAAACAGATCCCAAAAGAATCAAAATAATTTGCAAATAATTTAATTGCCTTAAAAGCCCCAAATTTCCTTTTATAATGGAAAACATAGCAAAATGTTTTTTAAACATTTAAAAACATAATAGTTATAGTTTTGAGTATAAAAAGTTTGAGTATAAAAAGACATGCCAAGAGACAGAAATGGGCATGTAGAAACTCCTAAAAGAACAATAATAACAACAACAAAACCCACTAGATTTAATCATAGAGTTTTAGAAGTGAGTTAATGAGTAAGAAAAGCCACAGGACACAAGTCAAATATAAAATATCAATTATATTTCTATATATTAGCAACAATCAGAAAGAGATATTTAAAGGTTTCAGTTATAATACTATCAAAAATCGAATACAGAAAATTCTAACAAAATACATGCAAGATCCAAACTTAAAAACTATGAAACATTGCTGAGAGAAATTGATGAAGACATAAGTAAATGGAGCAAAAAAATTGATATTGTTAAGATAACAACACCTTGAAGTATAGATTTAATGCAATCTTGGTCGAAGTCCCACCAGGTTTAATATAGAAAAGAAATCAATAACAAAATTGATAATAAGAATGCAAAGGACATTGAGCAGTCAAAAACTTTCTGAATGTTTTATTATCATCCTATAGTAATCAATACAATTTGGTTGTATTAAGGATGTAAATATAGATTGATTGAACAGAATAAAATCTGATATAGACTCATAATGTGAACTGATGTTTTAGAAAAGGCCTAGACAATTGAAAACTTCGTGTTTTTAATAAGTAGTGCTAAAAATCTGATATTCCAACAAAAACTCAAAATAAAACAAAATGAAGGGTTAAAAACTAAAACTATTAACTTTCTAGGGGAAAACATAGGAATATCTCTTCATAACTGTGGCATGAGCAAAATAATAAAACAAAATAAAGTTCCAAACCATAAAAGAAGAAAATAAAAATTGTAGTTCACTGATACTAAATCATTCTGCTCTGAAAAAGATAAATTTAAAAAAATGAAAAATGCTATAGAGAGAGTGAAAATATTCATAATGCATGTATCTGATAAAATATTAGCATCTAAAATACCTAAAATTCTTAGACTTCAACAATATAAAGATAACCCAATAAAAAGGTGCAAAATATCTGAAGATATACTTCATGAAATAAGATGCACAAATGGCCAAAAAGACATCAAAACATTCTGAACATTCATAATCAGGCAAATGTTAATTAAAACCACAAGGACATACCACCCTACACCCCCTATAATGGCTGATATTAAAAGGATTGACAGTACCAACTGGTGGCAAAGAAGTGGAGCAAGAGTAATGTTTCCGGTAAGGATGCATAAGATTAAAACGACTTTGGAAAACCAGTATGGCAGTTTCTTACAAGTACAAAAAATATTTGACTAAGGCAATTGCTAGTTTTCATATATGAATACTTAGTGTTATCAATGCCTGCTTTTAAAACACTTTAAAAAATATATGTGTTCACTCTGTTTTATTTAGGTTATAAAGTAAAAAGTACAAATTATATAGTCCCCTTCAATCTGCTGGTAAAAATGATGATTGATAAAGGTACTCTATTTTGAGAAATTAATTGTGTGACAACAAATGTCATATCAGGATAAAGCCTAAATTTTATATATATATGGAAATATCACAGTTACATAGTTACCAAAACTATGACTATCTAGACATGCCCCAGATGTGATAAAGATATCAAGTCTTTCAATATCATCATATCATTATTTTCATATCATCTAAAGGCTTTCCCCTTTCCAATGATCGATTATTGCATAACAAATCACTCTAAAACTTAGTAGATCAAACCAATGCCAACATATGTATTTGCTTGCTAATCTAAAATGAGCATATTCAGTGGGGATCATTCTTCTCTTTTCTACTTGACATGAATTGGGCTGGCATGAAGGTTTGGAGTTGGAGTCATCCAAGGGTTTTCTCACTCATGTTGGGTAGTAGATGCATGCTGTCAAGTGAGATCTCAATTAAAGTTGTAGCTTCTTAACTATCTCAAAGTAGGGTGGCTGGGATTCAAGGGTGGCTATCTCAAAAGAGAGAGAACGAAATGGAAATTGCATTGCCAAATTTTGAAAATGATTGTCTGAATTTACTAACAATGAATATATGTAAATTTTATAACCCAGAAATTCTACTAATAAGTGTAAGTTTAACATAGGTATATATTTATGCCAAACAAATATACAAGAATTATAACAGAAGCACTTGTTTCTCAAAAGGAAAAATAAAAAATGGAAACAACCCAAATATTCATCAACAATAAGAGACAAATTAAAATATATTTACTGAGTTGTCCTCACTTGGGCTTGATTAAAACTCTCTTCCTTTATTTACTTATTTGCCAAATAAATATGTTTACTGAATGGAATGTATATAAACTATTTCTACATGCAATAATATGGATCGATTCATAAGCATATTCCTGAGTGAATGTTTGCATGAAACTAGACATAAAAGAGTACATAACATTTAGTTTAATTTGTATAAAATTTGAAAGCTCTAAAGAACACCATACGGAGGGGCACCTGGGTGACTCAGTCCTTAAGGGTCTGCCTTCAGCTCAGGTCATGATCCCAGGGTCCTGAGATTGAGCCCTGAATCAGGATCCCTGCTTGGCAGGAAGCCTGCTTCTCCTTCTCCCACTCACCCTGCTTGTATTCTCTCTCTCTCCGTCTCTCTCTTTGTGTAAAGAAAACGAAATAAAATACTGTGGATATAGAAGTTATGATAGGTGTTGCCTTGAAGTTATCAACTTGCTGAAGGCATTAGGGAGAGCTGGTTCTATTTCTTGTTTGTGTGCCAGTTACATTGATGATTTACTTAATTAAAATGCATTGAGCTGTGCACTTAACACTTGAGCACTTTTCTGTGTGAATGTTATACTTTAATAAAACATTTA
The DNA here is from genome assembly GCA_002007465.1 of Ailurus styani. Taxonomy (NCBI): domain Eukaryota; kingdom Metazoa; phylum Chordata; class Mammalia; order Carnivora; family Ailuridae; genus Ailurus; species Ailurus styani. The sequence continues at coordinate 686,098 of LNAC01000099.1, read as the reverse complement.
CCAAAAATACATTTACAGATGAACATTTCATGCAATTTATATATTACTTAACTGGTGCTTTTAGATTCTTTTAAGCATGCCTATATGCTATTAAAATATAATTCCTTTTCTGTATTTTAAAAAAAGACACAAATATAAAAACCTTTAAAGAGACAATTTTTACATTAGAGCTTTTGTGAAAATTTCAATCAGGAAAATGATTGCCTGTTAACAAAGAAACAGCTGAAGAAGAGCATAAACTGAAGTCTCTTAAGGAAACAACTTCAGAAACCTAGTTCAAAAGCATATGGGTTGGCATAATCTAATCACATTGAATTTTTCTATTTGATAAGATTCCTTTTAAAATTTCTAAGTAGAGAAAATTGGAAATGACAGAGAAAATTGTCACCTTAGTGATGTTAATATTATAGTTAGCTTCAAAATAATTACCACTGTCTTAGATTGTGAATATATTTCTACCTGATTAGCTGTTCAATTGCTTATAGATTGAGGCAGTAGCTTGATTTAGACTATATTGTAAATAAAAGTAAAGTCATAACTTACTACCACCTATCCAGCAATTGGTCATTTATACATTTTCCTTTCATTCATTTACTCAAAAACTACATAAAGACATGAACAATACGGGCACATACCACATCTCATAAAGCCCAATAAAATAGGGACTGTTATGAGCTGAATTGTATCCCTCCAAAATTTCTATGTTATAGTTTCAACCTTCAGTATTCCAGAATATTACCATATTGGGAGGTAAAATATTTATAAGAGGTGATTAATTTAAAATGAGGCCATTAGGATGAGCCTTAATCAAATATGTAGCTGGCATACTTAAAAGAAGAGAAAGAAATACCAGGGAAGAGTGCACTAGAATGTAAGGACACAGCAAGAAGTCAGCTGCCCAAAAAGCCCAGGAAAGATCAAACATGACAACACCTTGATCTTGGGCTTCTAGCCTCCAGAACTGTGAGAAAATGAATTGCCATTTAAGTCATTCAGTTTGTGGTGTTTTGTTGTAGCAATCCTCACAAACTAACTTGAGGAGTTACATCATTAGAAGATACTTATTTGGATAAGAACAAATTGCAGTTTTTTTCTAAGTATTACAAAAGAAAGGTATGAGGTTTACAAAATATAAGTCCTTATCTGGCCAAATATTAGAAAAAGACCCAAGAAATTCGTATTTTGTTTTAAGACAGAAGAGTGAGTTGAATTTAACAAGGTGAAGTAGAAATTATTCCAGGAATAAGAAACATGGCTGATGGGAAAGACAGTGGCCAGTTCTAAGGTCAATGGGTCAGGAGAGTAGTAAATAAAGAGGACAGTGGCACAAGCTAAAGTTGTATTAGTCAGCAGGGATCAAATCCCATAGAATCAATCCTTCCCGTAACTATATTTTAGTGTCTTAATTATTGTATGTATTATTGAATATATATGTAATTATATATAATTATTAAATGTATAATTAAAATTGTATAAATTATTGTAAAATATATCTTATATATGAGTAGATTAAGGTATGTTTATAGATATATAGAGATATGTACATGTATATATCTATTCTTTTTCAACAAAGTCTTAGAATTTGTTTTTCCATATAATTTTTATGACTAACTTTTCAAATTCTACCACAAATCCTATTATATGTATTTTTTAAATTCAGCTTTTTTTGCATTTATACTTAGTAAAAAATTAAATCTTTACAATTCTGAGACTACCCAATTGTAGCTATGGCATTATTCCTTTAAAATATATATATATGCTTAAGTCATTTTAGGCTTACTTAAATGTTACAAAGAAAATGTAGAATGTTCCTTTCCAGCTTTCATCCAGCTTTCTCTAATGTTACTGTCAATAGAAGCATGTTATATTTATCAAAACTAAGAAATCAACATTGTTATGCTACTACTAACTACAGACTTTTTGATATTTTAGCACTTTTCCAATATTTTTTTTCTGTTTGAGGATTTAAATCAAGATAACACATTGTAGTTAGTAATCGTGTTTCCTAAGTCTTTCCCAATCTGATAATTTCTCAGTCTTTCCTTTCCTTTTATGACTTGATACTTTTAAAGGTCAAGTATTTTGACCAAGTATTTTATAGAATGTCCTTCAATTTTTGGTTTGTTTGAAATTTTTAAATAGATATATTGAAGTTATAGTTTGGGAAAATTTTTCTATAGAGGCAATGTGCATGTGAAATTGACATGACAATACTGCTAATTTGATTCAGTGTCTGCTACATTTCTCCCCTTCAAAGTTACGATTTTTCCCTTCTGACATTCTCTTGGAAAGGATTCACTCAGTCCAGTCTATACTCAAGGAGAGGGTAATTAAGATCCACTTTACAGAAGAAGGGGTCTAAACAAATGGCAGTGATATGTACCAAACACCAAAGCAATCAGTAAATTCAAAGAAAGATACTTTAAGATTAGGCAAAATTCTGTTTCTACATAAATTAAAGCATAAAAACTAAGCAGAAAAGTGAAGTAATAACTATACTGGCATATTTAAATTTGATCATCAGATTTTTAGTTGGTGTTCAAGGAAACATAACACTGGAATGTTCTGAGGAATAATCGATGAAAACCAATGGTAGTCACAAGAGTAAAATGAGATACTCAAAGCAAACATTTTAAATGAGCTAAGTGGACATAAAGTAGTAAGAGTAAAAGAAGAGCAGAACTTCATTGCAAGGCATAAATGTAGGAAGATGAGAAGAAAAAATGGACAACAGCATTGAGCTGTCAGAAACAGAGCCAAATAAAAAAATCAGGATTATATGATAACAACTACTATGGACAATTATATACCAACAAATTGGATAAATTAGAAGACATTAATAAATTCCTAGAAATATACAATCTATCAAGACCAAATCATGGGGTGCCTTGGTGGCCCGGTCAGTTGCTGCTGCCTTCAGCTCAGGTCATGATCCTGGATTCGGGATTTAGTCACGCATCAGGCTCCCTGTTAAGCAGGGAGTCTGTGTCTCCCTCTGTCCTTCACCCTGCTTGTGTTCTTTCTCACTCTCTCTCACATAAATAAATAAAATCTTAAAGAAAAAAAAAGACCGAATCACGAAAAGATAGGAAATTTGCACAGATCAATAACAACTAAGGAGATTGAATTAAAAAACCTCACCCCAAATAAAAGTTCAGGGCCAGATAGTTTAACTGGTGAATACTACCAAACATTTAAAGAATTAATACCAAATTGAAAAGGGAAGAACATTCCCAAGTTCATTTTACAAGGCCAGCATTGCACTGATATTGCCAGATAAGGATACTATAAGAAAACTACAGGTCAGTATCCCTGGTGAGTATTCTCAACAAATTCCTGGTAAACTGAATTCAACAGCATATTAAAATGATTAAACACCATAATTAAGTGGGATTTAGCTCTGGGATGCAAGAATGATCCAATATATGCAATCAGTGAATGTGATAGATCACAACAATATTATAGAATAAAATATAAAAGCACATGATCATCACAATAGATGTCAAACAAGCATTTGGCAAAGTTCAACATCCATTCATGATAAAAACTCTCAGTCAGTTGAGTAGGGGTGGAGCATACTTTCACATAATAAAGTTGACAAGCCCAAAGCTACCATCATACTCAGTGGTGAGAGACTGAAAGCTTTCTCTCAAAGATCAGGAACAAAATAAAGGTACACAGTCTCATCTCTCCTATTCAGTATTTTACTGGAAGTCTTAAAAAATGCATTCAAGGGCACCTGGGTGGCTCAGTGGGTTAAAGCCTCTGCTTTCGGCTCAGGTCATGATCTCAGGGTCCTGGGATCGAGGCCCGCATCAGGCTCTCTGCTCAGCAGGGAGCCTGCTCCCCCCCCCCCTCTCTGCCTGCCTCTCTGCCTCCTTGTGATCTCTCTCCCTCTGTGAAATAAATAAATAAAATCTTAAAAAAATGCATTCAAGAAGGAAAAGAAATAAAAGGAATCTGAAGTAGAAAGGAAGTAGCAAAATCATCTCTGTTTGCAAATGACATGATTTTATATACCAAAAGTTTAAAAAAATCCCATCAAAGACTGAAACAATGATTAAATGCAGTAAATTTGCAAGATACAAAAGTGTATACAAAAATAATTATATTTTATTATATATATATACACTAACATATATATAAACTAACAGTATATATATATATGTAAACTAACAGCATATATATAAACTAACAGTAAAATTTCTGAAAGAAATTAACAAACCAATCTCATTTACATTATCATAGAAAAGAATGAAATACCTAGGGATAAATTTAACGAAGAAGGTGAAAGGTTTGTAAACTGAAAGCTATAATATACTGATAAATTAAAGATTCAAATAAAAGGGACAGTAAACTTATTCTTGGATGGAAAGTATTAATATTGTTAAAATGTTGATGCTACTCAATCTATGGATTTAATGCATTCCCTATCAAGATAGCAAGGGCATCTTGGGGCACCTGCGTGGCTCAGTCATTAAGCCTTCAGCTCAGGTCATGATCCCAGGGTCCTGGGCACATTGGGATCCCTGCTCTGTGGGAAGCTTCTCCCTCTCTCCCTCCACCTGCTTGTGTGTCCCTCTCTCGCTGTGTTTCTCTCTGTCAAATAAATAAATAAAATATTAAAGAAAAAGATAACAATGACACCTTTTGTAGAAATAGAAAAATCAAAAAGTCTTAAAATTCATAGAGAACCACTAAAGACCCCAAATAGCCAAAGCATTCCAAAGACAGAAGAACAAAGCTGGATACATCACACTTCCTCATTTCAAACTATATTACAAAGTTATAATGATCAAAACCTTATGCTACTGGCATAAAAACAGATACATATCAATGGAACAGAATTGAGAGCTGAGAACTAAACCCATGCACATATGCTTAACTAGTATTTGTGAACCAAGGGAACTAAGAATACTCAATGGAGAAAATAGTTTTTTCAATAAATGTTGTGCAAAATCTCACACACACACACAAAATAAATGTGGACTCCTATCTTTTACCACTCACAAAAATTAACTCAAATGGATTAAAGACTTAAATGTAAGACCTGATAACATAAAACTCCTAGAACAAAAGATAGGGAAAAAGCTCTTTGTCACTGGTTTTAACAGTGGTATTATGGATGTGATACTCGAAACACAAGCAACAAAAAGCAAAAATAAACAAGTAGGACTATATCAAATTGAAAAACTTATGCACAGCAAAAAAATAACAGAATGAAAAAGCAACTCATGGAATGAAAGAAAATACTTCAAAACCAACATATCTGATAAAAATTTAATATCAAAAATATTTGGGGACCTCAAAGAACTCAATATAAAATAACCAAATAGTCCAGTTAGAAAATGGGCAAAGTACATGAACTGACAATTTTACAAAGAAGACGTATGTATGGTCAAAAAGTACATGAAAAGATGCTCAACATCACTAATCATTAGAGAAATATAAATCAAAACCACAATTGGATATCATCTCATACCTATTAGGATGTCTAATATCAGAAAGACAAGAGATAAATGCTGGAGAGGATTAGGAGAGAATGAAACACTTGTACACTGATGGTGGTAATGCAAACTGGTTTGGCCACTGTGGAAAACATGAGAGTCCCTCAAAAAATTAAAAATAAAACTACCATATGATCCAGCAGTTCCACTTCTGGGTGTATATATCCAAGGTAAGTGAAATCACTATCTCAAAAATATATCTGAATATCTATGTTCACTGCAGCATTATTTAATTATTTATAATAGTCAAGATATGGAAAAAACCCAAGTGTCAATTGAAGGATAAATGGAAAGTGATATATATATATATATATATATATATATATCACTCATATATATATAGATATGCACACACACAATGGAATACAATGGAATGTTATTTGGCCATGAAAAAAGAGTTCTGTCATTTGTGCCAACATGAATGAATCTTGAAGGCATTATGTTAGGAGAAATAAGTTAGAAAACAAAGGAAAATACTGTATGATCTCACTTTTATGTGGAATATAAAATAACTAAGTCATATATAGAACAGGTTGTTGGTTGCCAGGGCATGGGGTAATGAAGTTGATCAATGGATACAAATTTCCAGCTATTAGATGAGTAAATTCAGGTAAGGTAATATACAACATGAGGGCTATAATTAAGTATACTGTATTGCATATTTGAAAGTTACTAAGAGAGTCGATTTTAGAAGTTCTCAGCACAACAAATTGTAGCTATTGACAGGATGTTTGTATCTACTAACCTCATTGTGGCAATCACTTCAAAATATATACATATACTATCAAATAGTTACGTTGTTTACCTTAAGCTTTTTGGGGAAAAAAAACTGAAAGCAAAGAACATAGTTTTAAATCTTCATTACTTTTTATTGGGCTTAGATATCACACATAAATCATAAATGACAAAAAAATATACAGATATCCTGGGCCTCTTTCTAAAAATTAAAAATGTAATGTTAGGGAACATACTAGATCAATTAAAGAGAAATTCTGGGGCTATGAGCCAGTCAGAAACATTTCTTAAATGTTTAAAGCTCCGCAATGATTCTAAATATAGCTAACTAGAGAATCACTATAATTGTGCCATATATAAATGATTACAGTCTATACCATAAGAGGATGAAAGAAATTAGATAATCTGATAAGAATTTACAGTAGTACTAACCTATATGGAAGTGGGTATAACTGAAAGGTTTAGATACAGCAAGTAAAAATGTCATAGCAGATGTGACTATTTTTATATCGGTATAATGTATTATTTTCTCAAACAACAAATAAAAGTGAATAGATTTGTCGGGATAATGGATCAAGAATCTTACATTCAGGGTTGCCTGGGTGACTCAGTCAGTTAAGCAGCTGCCTTCAGCTCAGGTCATGATCCTGAAGTCCTGGGATCAAGCCCCACATCGGCTGCCTGATAAGGGGAGAGAGCTTCCTTCTCCCTCTCCCTCTGCCTGCCGCTCTGCCTACTTGTGCACTCTTTGTCAAATAAATAAGCAAAATCTTTAAAAAACATATTCTTACATTCAGACTGGATTTTTGCAGAATTAAAGATATAAAGAGAAGAAATTAAATTACTTGACTCAAACTGCTAATCAAAGATTTATCAGCATGGCTACTGAAGGATCTGTTTTCTTATATGCAATTTGCAGTAAAACAAATTAAAACAAAATATATTTTAAGTATAACAAAGGGGAATATTATTTTTTAGATGTAGTGTATATGTCTGAAATAAGGAGATTATGTATGTGTTATATTTGTATTATATTGCCATTACACTTAAAAGACCATTTTGAAGTTAATTTGAGTTGAAATTGCAAATATCTGCAGGACAGTTCTCTTTCAGCATGATTTCAATCACACTATCAATTATTTATTGAATATTATTTTTTCCCTTTTGAAGTAAAATGTGTTAACATTTTACAAACAAAGTTTGGGAGAGTACACATTTGAAATATTTCTTTGCTTACCAGAGGAGCAATTTATAGCTCCTTAGCTATAGAAAAGAAACAGCTTTAAATGCAAATTTTGGAAGTAACCAATTAAAATATTAATTAAAACCCTGTAAGGTATGGACAAGGCTAAGTAAATTCAGAATTTCCATTCACTGAGAAAAAAAGTTATATATCAATGAATTTTTGTAGTTTAATTTTCCAGATTTGAAATTATTTTCAACTTCATGATGAAATTTATAAAATAAAACAAATAGTAATGAAATAAACAAAAAACTGAACCAGAAAACTTTCTTGAATTTTATTTATTGACACACGGCAGATATTTTATTTGATTGTTTGCCAAAGGTGTAGTAAGAAGTTATGAAACAATTAGTGTTCACCATTTTATAATACCTTTAACTTCACATTAACTTCGATTATTTCCTATTTGAATTACAATAAAGGAGCTCATAAATTCCTGAGCAGTAAAATCCAATAAAATCTCTGTTCATTAAGAAATATTATTGATCACCCTTTAGGTACAATGAAGTGTTAGACAGTAATTAGTAACTGCTACACATTTTCCTTGTTTATGGTAAGTGATTTAAATTCCATTTTTTCCCAAGTTCTCCAAAGAACCTTCACTGAAATTTTTAAATTACTCTATCAAATAATTGTTCCTCTACTTTTTTCTAGAAATCGACTTAAATTCATTCTTGCTTTACTTAATTTCCCATTTCATATCACACTGCAAAACAGTGAAAAAACTATTTTAAATATGTTAAGAAAGAATTTATGTGTGGTTTTTGCCCCCATACTTGGTAAGGAAGAGGCTCTGTCCTCATGTTTTTACCAGTATGAATGAGGTACTCTTTGTTAAGAGCTGAAATTCAAGTGGATAAATGAACAAAGTTGACCAGGAAGATATTCTCTCCTGGGAATTTGTTTTGCTGATTGAGAACCTAGTCATTCTCTAATAGTATTAAACTTGAGAGAAAATGCAATCCTGAATTTTATTGGGATAGACATTTCCTGATGAGATTACAGAGAAAATAAATCCAGTTTGCTGAGAGAATGATGTAGATGAGATGAAACATTTCACAGTGAATGTCTGAGAAATTAGATGTCAGGTCCCAGTGGCTTTCCACCCAAAGTATCTCAGGTGGCCCCATTGTATTTTCCACCCATTCACTTTTACTTTTCATGAGATAGCAGGGTATCTTTATACACGTTTCCCCTTTACTTTGCCCCACTGCGTGTGTGTGTGTGTGTGTGTGCACTCTTTTTATTTGGATTCTTCTTTTAGGGTGGCTTGAATTTGTTTCTAGTTCTTTTTTTTTTTAAGATTTTATTTATTTGACAGAGAGAGAGAGATCACAAGTAGGCTGAGAGGCAGGCAGAGATAGAGGAAGAAGCAGGCTCCTTGCTGAGCGGGGAGCCCGATGCAGGCCTCGATTCCAGGACCCTGAGATCATGACCTGAGCTGAAGGCAGAGGCTTTAACCCACTGAGCCACCCAGGCGCCCAGAATTTGTTTTTATTTCTTAAATCTATGATGTTCTTGGCTAGCTCAAAAATAACACTTGTAGTAGAACTGAACTCCAAGCCAAAATTTAAAGAATAAATTAATCTTGCTACCTTATATTTATAAAATTTTATATTTTCATAAAACTTTGTATTTATTTGAAAATCTTCAATTTATTGTTTGGAATAGTCTTACTATTGGAAGTTGTTTTTAAGAAAGAAGTTTCATGAATATGTAATTGAATTTAAAAATTTTTTAAGTGTGATTACAAATAAATAAACTGGCTTCCTTGAATATCTTGACTTTCAAATAAAATCACAATAATTTGCAAGTATAAAAGCTAGGTCCATTAGAATGTTGTTTAATGCCCATTTCAAAGCTAAAGTGTGGCATAGTTGCTAAAAAATCTCATTTAAAATAATTGAATTTTATTAATATTTCTTGAATTTTATTAATATTCTCTTGAGAATATCTCTTGACCCCAGACTACATACTGTGAGTTATGTGTGTATATGCTTTTGGATTAAGAGTAAAGTCACTGTGTGATATGCACTCAAAATACAGAGTTATATTTATATCTCAGAAACACATCTCAACTGTTTAAATATATGGGGTTCATGTGGTTATTTATTCTTGCTGGTTGCCAAATTTCATTCATTAGAATGCCTTATTTAAGAACTACTAAAAATAGCAACAATTTAGGGTGTAATTTACCAGAGACAAAATTAGTCAAGTCAGTGAAGACAATTAAATAAGACAGTTTAATAAAAACTTCATAAATATTTTATTTAGCCCATTAGTGATTTCCTCTTGTTCTACCAAAAATAGTACCTCCTTTCCTTCTTAAGATACAGTTAATTAAGCTAATATAATGTACAATTTGATTAAAGGCTTTTCCCAATTACTTCTACATTTTCATATGAAAAATGTTGTCACATGATGTCATATCCATCACAGTATTATGGCAGAAGGATGACTACTTCATGTTTTCATGATTAGGAGGCTCTGAAAGGACAGATAGCATGGCAGTTAAAAACATGGATTCTTGATATAGATGACCTAGATTTGAAAGGCAAATCTGCAGTTTACCAGCTGTGTGCCTGTGGGCAAGCTGCTTCATCTTTCTGTATCTCAGTTTTTCCATCTGTAAAATAGAGATGATAATAACTGAAGTTGACAGTTATCCTAAATGTTAAATGAAGTATTATTTTAAAAACAATTAGAACAAGATCTGGTACAACTAACATAAAGTGAGTATTTGCTATTGTTTGTATGTGTCTGGGAGACAGAAAATGTGCCTCATGTTGCATGTGCTTTTTTGTTGAAAATCAAACATAATGTTTTGGAGAATTGAAGCTGAGGTAAATACATATTCTTAGATTTGACCATGCCTCTCTTTCTGCTAAGCTTATACTGTGGGGGTGTATTAATAGAGTCAGGAGTTGAACTGGATTTGAAATTTGTTTACCTGTGTTACACCCAGTGCTTGAAATTCTCATAATATCTTGTTTTCAGAGTGTGTGGGTTTGTCAGAGTATTTGTCTCAATTTCTGCCCCTTGCTTGTCTCTGATTCATCCTATTGTGTAACTGCTCACCACAGATTATCTATTTCTTATGGCTCTTCCTGCTGCTTTTCTGGTTAGTTTTGTGAGAGATTTTTAGTATGGTGGTGGGATGTGGGAGAAGTGCATTCTCAGGCGCCTGGGTGGCTCAGTGGGTTAAAGCCTCTGCCTTCGGCTCAGGTCATGATCTGATCTTAGGATCCTGGGATGGAGGCCCACATCGGGCTCTCTGCTCAGCAGGGAGCCTGCTTCCTCCTCTCTCTCTGCCTGCCTCTCTGCCTACTTGTAATCTCTCTGTGTCATATAAATAAATGAATAAATCTTAAAAAAAAAAGAAGAAGTGCATTCTCTTATGTTATGATTAAGCTGAGTCTTAGACTGACAGCAGAAATCTAGGTCCTGGGGATGTATGTGCCCATCACCCTCTTCCCACTCTAGAGCTGGATTCATTAAGTAGTCCTGCTCAAATCCAGTGATAGAACTTAAGTGTTATCTGAAGTGTTACTAAAATGACATTAGAGTTTCTGTTTATGTAAGAAAATAAACTTGAAGATAAATATATTTTGTACATAACATGGCCTAAACATTAGGTTAGTGGACATGATTCTCCTTATCAACATTTTATCAATGTTTTTGGTCTTGTTTTTCTGGGCTTGGGATAACTTTTGAGACTAGGGAAAAAGCCCAAATTGTGGTGTTTGAAACATATCATTTGGCTATTTAAATGTCTGCTCAAATGGGCTAATGATGATGTTGCCATTATGGTCAAATAAAGTTTTAATAAATTACCTTTTTGGGATATGGATTGAATGATATTAAGGTTATATATATCATTATTTTATCAACTAAAACATTTAATAAATATGTCATGATTGATATTGGTGAAAATGACTAAAATGTATTTTTCAAAAATTGCTTATTTTTTGCTAATGTATTTTTTATTCAGTTCTTTTCTTGGATAATTTAATATAATAAAGAAAACGGTAGCTTTATTGAACAACAAACACATTTGCAGTACTTTGGTTTGTCATTCTGAAACTAAACATTTATTTTATGTCACTGTAATTTTAGCTGCTGAAGGATAATAATGCTGTTGTTAATGTACTGTGGAGTACAATGATTGTTTAGAAAATTATTGAGCCCATAAAGCCTCACTTTTAACAGGTAGTTTTTACACAGGCTACCTCTTCATCAGAGGGGCATAAACAGACCACAAGACACAAGAAGTACTCTCAGGCTAAGTATAATTTTCTTTTTCTATTTATAACCTAAATGCATTTCTTTTTCATATTACCCATTTCTGTTGTATAAAATTCTACCAAACTCTTTTTGAGCTTTCTTCCAGAATTGAGACAATTAGGTCTTTAATTTCCTGGTCTTTGCAGTTTACTTTATTTGTAGATGGCTTTTCTCAGCATAATATCATTAATCCAGTGAGAATTCATCCTTTATTATGAGGGCTGTGCAGTTTCATCTCAACCAGCTAACCCACTGGGGAGCTGTGTTCTGGGCAGCTTACTCCATTAGACTTAAACACTAGAGCTTTTTTCTTCTTACATTGTATATTTCACCCAATGTCTTCTATTAAATTGTTGATTTTACTTCTGGGTATTAACTTCTTCAATAAAATATATTTCCCATCTGAACAGTATCACCAAAGAGAAAACATATTCTTTCTAGATACTATATTTAATTTAGGTTTCTAATCTTGAATAGTTCATTAATTTTCTTTTGTTTTGTTTACTTACCTGTAAACTGAGAAATTTGGGTGAGAATCTTTCAAGGGTGCATTAATCAAAACTGGAACTAGTTTTCAGGGCTTTTTACTTGGGTAGTTAGGGATCTGGAGTTAGAGTTCCTATGATTAGTATTCCCCTTTCAAAGTTTTCATTGATTGGGTATTGCTACAATTCTCAGACATGTTGAATTTGCATATCTAGGAATTTCCAAAATTGCCTTATCAACAAATTTAATTATTATAATGTATTGAAGAGACAAACTAACAGAAACTCATGGAATACTAGAAAGACATACACACACAGTGGCTTTACCAATGATCAACTCTGAAAGAAATATTCAAAATAGGTTTTATATATTTAACATGCACCAATGTTAGTAATATCACAAACATTGCAGAAGCTATAAGAGGAAATGTATGTATTACCTTCCAGCATGTCATTCCCAAAGGCAGATTATTATATAACAAGAAAACATTGTAATACATTATTATTTGCAGTATCACAATAAATATCAAATGAAACATATCATTGTTATCATGATTTGTTTTCCTAGAACCAATGAATATATTAACACATCAGGGAAAATGCTTTTTACTGAAGAATGCCATTAAACACATAGATTTACACAAGTTAGAATCACCCAATAAATCTAAATTTGCTTATTATATCAATATTTTAAATATTTTATCTAATTAATAATGTAGGCTGATGCATTAGAACACTAACCCAGTGTCTTTCTATTAGATATTCAAATCCAGAAAGTCTGCTTCAATTGTTAACTTACTTAATCATTTATTCAGAATTCCTCCAAATGTTTAGTTGGAATGCATCGAGGTGATTTTCCAATATATTTCAATATTACAGTGAATACTGAATATTGGTAATATATTTCATGATATAATTATCACTTTATTCTCAGAAGTATTATTTTTAATATACAACTAGCTTTAATTCAACATATTTTTACCTTTCATTTTTATTCCAATGCTTGTTGATTCCTTTTGGACTGAATGTGTGTTTAGATAAGTGTATTAGTGCCCTTTTTGCTTTAGTTTTTATTTGTGTTTGTTTGTCTGTTTGTTCGTTTTGGGGTTTGGACAGAGTTAAGCCAGCCTAATGGAAGGGATCAAGTTCACATGTGCTGTCATGTTCAAGTCCATAATGCCTTGACACATTTATACTGCCTTGAACTTATTTTTTAAATTGTATCCAAAGTTTCACATTGTTGTCATAGAGTGGACTGAAGCAAACTAATCAGTCACAGCCAAAAGCAGAAATTGGTATTTCATTGTACTTTACTTCATTTTCTGCATAAAAATCTTTCATTCCTCACTTATTTATTCCAGTGTATTTTATGAAGTGATACTCCTCAAAATTGATTTTCTCATTTTTAATCAAAAAGTAGCTTTGTTATAAATAGTGTTGCCATAATTGAGACAATGGGTTCCTGAATCAGATAGACCCAAGTTCAAATCCCGATTGCCACTCTTGTCTTTGTGATCTTTGAATTATTTAACCTATCTTAGTTTTCATATTTCCTAAATTTGTAATGGATGTGATAACTGTTGTGAATCCCCTGACTTGTTGAATATTAAATAATTGAATGTATGCAGGTTTTCTGGCACTTAGTAAGCATTAAGTATATTTTAACTAGTATCATGTATGTATGTATTTCATAAACATTTCCATTTAATCTATAAAATATAGATCTCACGGGTGATGTTTAACATGATGTTTCTCAATTCTATACTATGATAATAATTTAGAAATTTGAGGACATCTGGTAAAACTCTAGTTTGAAAAGTATGATCAGCCATTTTTCATTCTATTTTATTTAAAAAAAAAACAAGAATATTATCATAGTACACTGAGGACGTGTGCAAAAGAAAGCATCAGCTTATTTTTTAACCAGTATTATTGCTAGTATTGAAAGGGAAAACAGTCAGGGGCGCCTGGGTGGCTCAGTGGGTTAAAGCCTCTGCCTTTGTCTCAGGTCATGATCTCAGGATCCTGGGATCGAGCCCTGCATCAGGCTCCCCGCTTCCTCCTCTCTCTCTGCCTGCCTCTCTGCCTACTTGAGATCTCTCTCTCTCTCTCTCAAATAAATAATGAAATAAATCTTTAAAAAAGAAAGAAAGGGAAAACAGTCAACATACTTGTAATGTCAATCCCTCAAAGAATGCATAAGTTTCATACATTACAATCAAAGTTAACTATGCTCTTTAAATCTTAGTTTTATAAATTTGTAGTATTTATTAAAGACAACATAGAAAACACAAACCTCCTTGAATATTAGGGTGCCTGGCTGACTAAGTCACTAGAACATACAGCTCTTGATCTCAGGATCGTGAGTTCAACCCACTCTTTGGGTGTGGAACCTACCTAAAATAAAAATTACCAAAAAAACAAAAAAACAACAAAAAAAAAACAAACAAACAAAATAAAAAACAAAAAACCTGCTTAAATATTATACTCATAATATTTATAGAAAATATTTTTTCTCTCCCTTTTTCTTTCCCCTTTCCATCCTTCTAGGATAATGAAGGTTTTTCTCTTAATAAGGTACTGTGAGGCTCTATTTATGACCAATAATGTAGATCTAATACATGATTTTATACATGCTAATAAGTAATATAATATGAACCTGTTACATAACTATTGCATTTAGACTGCTTCTTTTTGTGATTGTGGCTGTTTTTCTTTTAATTTAAACTCAATTAATCAACATATAGTGTATTATTAGTTTCAGAGGTAGAGTTCAGTGATTCATCAGTCTTATGTAATACTCAGTATTCATTATATCACGTGCCTCCTTAATGTCCATCACTCAGTTACCCCATCCCTCCATCCCGTTTCCTCCCTAGCAACTCTAAGTTTGTTTCCTGTGATTAAGAGTCTCTTATGGTTTTTCTCCCTTTCTGATTTCATCTTGTTTTATTTTTCCCTCCCTTCCCCTATGATCCTGTTTTTTTCCCTTAAATTTCATGTATGAGATCATATAATCATCTTTCTCTTATTGACTTATTTTGCTTAGTATAATACAGTCTAGTCTCATCCATGTCATTGCAAAAGGCAAGATTTCATTTTTGATGGCTGAGTAGTATTCCACTTTGTTATGTGTGTGTATCTCTTTCTCTCTGTCTCTCTGTCTCTCTGTCTCTCTCTCTCTCTCTCACACACAAACACACACACACACACGCACACACACACACACACCCCACATCTTCTTTATCCATTAATCTCTCGATGGACATCTGGGATCTTTCCAGAGTTTGGCTATTGTGGACATTGTTACTATAAACATTGGGGTGTGGGCACTCCTACCAATCACTACATTTGTATCTTTGGGGTAGACACCCAATAGTGTAACTGATGGGTCATAGGGTAGCTCTATTTTCAACTTTTTGAGGAACTTCCATACTGCTTTCTGAAGTGGCTACACCAGCTTGCATTCCCACCAATAGTGTAAGAGGTTCCCCTATGGCAAGGTTCTCCACATCCTTGCTAATATTTGTTGTTTCCTGACTTGTTAATTTAGCCTTTCTGACTGGTGTGAACATAACTATATGAATCTATCTGTTTCTAATTTTTGTACCATGACTTACTTTATTCTATATGCATATTGTGTATTATAGTATTAATTAAAATAAAGTATTGAATATTAAGCACAGACACACCAAGACTGTAAAGTTGCTTGTGAACACAAATATAGAAATATATATATATATATATATAAACACACACATACACAGATTAATTAGAATTGACAGTAGGAAATGTTCTGCAGAAAGCCTCTCATGAATTTCTACATTTATTCTGTTCTGTTAACATACGTGAGCCATCGTTTGGGCCTAACCAGATTGTCCTTTGCCTATATGAAGAGCAATAATGTGTGATGTTATCAAGAGAGTTAAAGTTTTCTTCTATAAGTATTTTTACACAATACAAATGTTATAATTATAAATTTGGGATTTTTACTGCTTATGTTTAATATTATACTTACATTTTCATGTATACATTTATCTCTGTAAATTTGTCAAAGAGGAAGTCTATGTCAGACCACTTATATAGATATAAAAATTATAAAATACAATTACTTGTATACCACTCAAATTAGAATTACCAAATTACTGCTGTTAGTATCTTAAGAGTTACAGTTTAAATGCTCAAGATTTAAAACAAAAATATAGACTTATGCTATACACATATACAGTGAATTGTATTACACATAAAATAATTTTCTGTTTGCAATTATCAAAATCATCACATGTAAGTAATACAAAGATTGAACACCTATAATTTTTAGAAAATACAAGCTTTTTATAGTAAGCTCTACAAATATGTATATCTGAGTACACGATGTATTAAAATAAAACAGGATCATAATACAAATACATCAAGGTAATTACTTGGAAGGAAACATTTTTTAAAGCGGTTTGAAAAAGCAATTAGCTTTTCTAGACTTAAAATAGACTTAAAATATTTTCACTCTTGGCTCACTGAGCGTATACTCTGTGACTATGCTTAAGGTGTCATAAAATTCCTCTCCCTTGACTATAGACAAGTTACTTTTACCTTCTACTTAAATAATTCAATGTACAACCTGTTTTAACAAACAAAGCACAAACAAAAACTAACTGCATAAACTACAAAGCATATAGCTTCATTAATTCTATAAAATTATTAGAACAACCCAGCTAAGTTAAGAGAAATACACAAATTCTAGCACAGTGGATGCTCATTCCTGACCCCTTTCCTGTTGATATCCTTCCGTCTTTCCAGAGAGCATCATAATTTTCACTTTTCTGATATCTAATTTCTTGTTTTTACCTTAAGAGATATATACCTTTCTTGTTTTTACCCTACTTAGATATTAGTGTCAAATAGATAGTAGTGCCAAAATTTTGAAGAGGTTACAGGAATAAGGAGAGAATGCCTTAAAGTCAATCTTCTTGAGAAAATNCATAATTTTCACTTTTCTGATATCTAATTTCTTGTTTTTACCTTAAGAGATATATACCTTTCTTGTTTTTACCCTACTTAGATATTAGTGTCAAATAGATAGTAGTGCCAAAATTTTGAAGAGGTTACAGGAATAAGGAGAGAATGCCTTAAAGTCAATCTTCTTGAGAAAAAAATGACTTTTGATCAAGGGAAACAGTGATCCCAAGGATACTTCCTCAACAGATAAAAATCTAAAGGTAGAAATATTGATGCCATGATATTCCATCCTCTCACCTATCTTGTACTAAAATTCCTATCTGGCAACTTCTATTCAAAAGCTAGAAGGCAAAGGAATATGTTGATATAATCCATGTAGGATAGAAAAACAAAAACCTAACAGACTTCAAAACTATTAAAGAAATCCCATCCAAAGCAAACTGTTAAATTGTGACAGATCTTATAGATTAAATGAGGTTTTTTAAAAGTAAATTAATCATTTAACAAACATAATCTTTCAGAAATAATGTTCAGCCAAAAATTTTCAGCCTGCATTTCAGAAATAGCAAATTTCTTAAAAGCNTGTTCAGCCAAAAATTTTCAGCCTGCTTTTCAGAAATAGCAATTTTCTTAAAAGCAATATATACTTAGGGCACATGTAGAAGAGGAATGATGTTTGGCAAGTAGCAATACAGGAGTTGATCACAGCCACTGAAAAGAATGAGATTTAAATCATTTGAACTACAAACACAAAAAGAACCATGTGTAATTGAACTCTAAGTGATAAATATACATATATATATATAGAATTAAAAGTAGAAGTGAAAAAATAGATCTNTACAAACACAAAAAGAACCATGTGTAATTGAACTCTAAGTGATAAATATACATATATATATAGAATTAAAAGTAGAAGTGAAAAAATAGATCCCAGAGATTGTTCATTTAAAAACACTAATAAATAAGCATAGAATAAATTTACATGATCTTCTTCTCAAAAACGATAAAAATAAGCAAAATGACACAAAACTATATGTGAAAATAAGGATATAGCTATATATACCAAGTAAATAAAATAATTATATGCAAAGAATGTTTTCAACCTTATGTAAATTATTTTGAAATCATTGATGAAAATGTTAAAAAATATATAAATCATCAGATACTAGGAGATAAAGCAATGTAAAAGTTAAATTATATAAAAGGAAAATAGAAAAGCATTGAATTACTTTATTAGTAAAGCACCAGGCATGACTATTTTCACAGATGTATTCAGTGACATACTTGAGTAAACTGTATTTCTAATATAAATTCTTCAAGAGGATACAAAAGGTAGGAGAATTTTTTGTTATTTTGGCATAATCAGAATAACAGTGATAAGAAATTTTTATAAAAACAAAACAATGAAATATAAAGACCAGATAATATTTGAACTGGTGTGAAATATATTAAATAAAATTTAATCTACCTACAAGGACTTAAAATATTTAAATCTGATCAGGATGAAGTTTATCCGAAGAATAGAAAATTCTCCAAAACTAAGAAATCTTTTAATATAGTTAATCTAAGTCTGTGAGGGATAGTGTGGTTGTCTACATACATATAAAAATTTATGAAAACCAGTAACTATTTCTTTTTAAAAATTTTTTATAAAAATAAAGCAGAACCTGAAAGACAATTCAGTTACATAAAAAAGGAAGAAGAAAAATCCATTAAATACTTATTCCCTAAACAAAACATATTGATTATTTTTTATTTTCCAGCCTCTCAACCTTAAGCATAATTTTGAAGGTTAACACAGTATCACTGATATTTAAAAATATATAATCTCCAATTAGCAAGTCTATCATTTCCATTTCCATTTTCTCTCAGTGTTTTCCTTTTGGCATTGACTGAAGTGCCATGAAATGTTGGCATTTATTGAAATGCCAAAGGCATTAACTTAAGAAGTCCATCTTCCTATATAATCCTAGATAATTGAGAGGTAGAATGTTCTTAAAAAAATTGCATTGTGTATATAACTCATTTTTATTTTACTACTTCAAACCATTGATATGAAATATGAATAAATGGTGATCTTTATTTGATTTACAAACATAGAAACCAGTATATATTATTGGTTTCATGCAATTGACATATACTTATTTAGTATCTTCAGAGAAGTTCTGGCCTCACTAGAACTTTTATTCCAGTAAGACGGCATGAGGAACTGCATGCAGTATGATTTTAGAAAAGATGCTCTGGGAAAGTGTTAAAGTAGGTAATTGAAAGGATGTGACCTTTGGTTAACCCAAGACCTGGACCTGGGCAACTGGAGGCTCCTCCTTAACCCCGGCCTTGGAACTAAATTTCCACCCACGGTTCCCACAGTGGAAGCTGTTTCAAGAAGATAACCTTGAAAGAGTAAGATGGATGTTGAAATCATCTGGATGGTATACTTGACTAAAACCAGTGAAGGCCTCTATAAAAATATTTAAGATTGTGGCTAACTTGTGGAGCTCTATTTGTCTTGCAGGTGCCCAACACCAGCTTTGTATAAAACTTCCCTGCTTATTAAAACTGCCACCTTCCAATCTAGAGTGGTCTGCTTTGTTGTTCCACCTGTCCATTCCCTTGGTGTTTGGGGAATCAGTTTGTAAATCAACAGAAGGTTTCTCTAAAGAGATAATTGGGGGGGGGAGAGGGAAGCAAAACCAGAATGTAGATTGAAGGAAAAAGCTGCTTGGGGGAAAAATAAAAAATGCATTTGGGAAAGAGGAAAGAACACAGCAAAATTGTGCTTGGCAAGTTTAATAGCAAGAAAGCTAATGTTGTAGGAACACATAGAGTTTTAAGTCAGATAGTTATACAGGGGTCATTAGACCAAGGTTAAAAGTATTTGGATTTATTCCAAATGTAATAGGACCAAATGTAGTGGAGGTGACAAAACATGTAAACAACACAATTTGGCATTTGCAAAGCATCATTCAAGATGCAGTATGGACTATTGACTTTGAGAGGCAAAATTAGAACCATGGGAAACAGGTGGATTTTTCTGAATTCTCAGTGAAAGAGAACAATGGCTGAAGTAGGATGATGATGAGGTCATGCAAAACAGCTGGATGTGGGTTTTATCTTAATGAAACTAAAGGATGTACTTATAGAATAGTTGTGGGGATGAGAACAAAAGAGTCAAGTTTGATTCCAAGGACAACCTAATTAGCCAAATGAATGCTGATGCTATTTCCTGAAATGTAGGTAACAAAGAGTGAAAGACATTTTTTCAGAAAATTAAAAAAAATGTTTGGGACACATACACTTTGAGATACCTGAAGTGCGACATAAACAAGGTAGCTTGATAAATGATTCTATGCTGCAGGGGAACTCAGTTGTGGTGAACACAACAAAAATTAAGACCTATTGAGAAGAGATTTCTGAATAACATTTAAACATTTTCGCCATTCAAAAATAACACTGTCTATATTATTTTCTGTTTATAATTCAGGATCTCAAGAATTAAAAATATTTAATCAGAACTAAAGCAGAATGGTGACTTTAACAGTGATTTTTAAAGTTATAGGTTAGCCTAAGTATGGATAATGATTCAGTTTGGAATATGGCTGAAGGTACAAGAATTGATGGATAAACATCTGGTTCTTTCATTTGTTTGCCTGCTTCTTTTTGTTTATGCTGTTCAGAGATCGAAAGAGTTCTCATTAAGGGCATTGACTGAATAGTGAAATGAAATTAAATATTTTAAGCCACTCTTTTAACTATTTAAAATATAAATCTCTGAAAAATTGAAATGTCACCAGTACAAGAAAATAATGTGATAAAGCAAGAATCGTACTTATGTTAATAACACAAGGCCCAGTCTCCTCTTTCACATCTTTTTGGCAAGTGAAACATTATTTGATGTTTTATTCTCTTAGTTGTTGTTTTTAGCTGTGACATATAGTTATTTTATGTTCCAGATGACATAATCCTAATGATTTTTATAGGCAAAGATTTTTGGGATAGAAAAAGGTTAAATGACTCATCCAGAATCACACAATGGGTTAGTGGTGGAGCCAGGATTCAAACTGAGGTAGCCAGGCTCTATTTCATGCTCTGATTTCTATATGGTCTTGGCCCTGTGTTTTTATATAATTCTTATATACCCTTATTATAAAACATGGTACATTGTTTTATACTGGAAGATGTTTCTATCATTAGACCATGAGTCACTTTGACCATGGTTTTATCACCTATATAATCCTAGTCTCCATCCAGGATCCTGAACAGAGTAGATGAAGAATAAAAGGTATCTGAAGGAACATTTATATTCCATAGAGTCATTATGAGAATTACATCATGCATATTTAATAAGTGAGTTAATTTTGAAAATTGTAGAGGACTATAATCTTAGAAATAAGAAAGGACAAATGATTTACAGCTTGAAAGTAAATGATAAAAATAGCATTATATTTTTAAAATCTGGACTTTACTTTCTGTGTTGGCAAAGCCAAAGCTAATTAAAAATGACAGAGATTTGTAAGCCTCCTTTTAGAGATAACAATTAAATTTATAATAGTATGTTGAATAGCATACCATATCCATATAATCAATGAACACTTCAGTAACTTCAACTTGATATGGAATTTCAAGTTTTAGGGTACTTCTAGATTTTACTGAAAAATATTTTTTAAGTGGAGCATCTTCTATGTTTCCAAATGGACTTACTCTTCCCTTTAATTTCTCAATCAAGATTTTTTAAATGCCTCCTTAAAATTGCTTTTGTGGAGTTAAGATTGTGGAGTAGTATGAGGACCTTATGCTCTGCTCATCCTTTGAACACAGCTAGATAATTATCAAATCATTCTTAACACCCAGAAAATTGATCTGAGAACTGAGAAAACAAACTGCACACCTAGAGGGAGAAAGGAGGCCACATCCTGGAAAGTATGAGGTGTGGAGATGTGATTTGGTGGAGAAAAGAATCATGGGTGCTGTAGAGGGGAAGGAGCCCTGATCACTGAGAGAGGAGAGAGAGAAAGCACCATGCAGGGGATCGCATAAGAAAAACACTTCCCTAAAATCATTGACTAGAAAAGTGAGAGTGGCTGATTATTGCAAGATTTAACAAGCAGCAGAGGGGAAATTCTGAATTTTTAGAAGTCTGCATCATTACCAAGTGGAGCCTGGTGGATATAGAAGTGCTGCTGGGGTGATGGAGGGCAAGAGGCCCAGGAATGGAGTCTGAGCTCTGAGGATCCCTTGGGTCATGCTGGGGGAAACAGTTCCCCTTTGTAGAGTGCATTTGGGAAAAGCAGCACTACCTCTCAGGGGACAAAAATGCTAGCAGCAATATTGGACCTGCCCCATTCATTAGTGTTGGGGCAGAGACACCTGTTGAGGGCAGCTGACCTGGATGCTGGTTTTTGCATGCGTGTTCTGTGACTTCTTTTCTGGGACAAACTTGTACCAGCCACAGCACAGTGAGACCCTCACCCAGAGGATCAGTGCAGGTCCATGGCACACAGTTTCCCTAAAATTTGAAGTTTTAAAACCCTACCCGGTGCCTGAGATAAAATACAGGACCACTGTACTGTTGGGTGGGCAGACAGCACAGGCGAAGACAGGATGAAGGCAGGGATCTAACAGAATCTTTGAACACAAGATGGGAGATTGTTCACTCTTCTGTGAGGACTACCTGAACACCAGCAGGAGCAAACTGCCATCTCCAGGGAAGAGAGCTAGCTGACTCCATTTTTCACCCCTCGCATCAGCACTGATGGACTTCAGTGAGTGACACAGTACATCCGGTGGAGGGAGGCTTGAGTGTTTAACACCAAACCCCACTTCCCTGTACTCTGCAGGTGTTTTCTTAAATCTGGCAAGTGCGATTGAAAGCTAGAGCAGGAGTAGGCCCCTCCCCTAAAAGACCAGCACAACCCCCACACACACACACACACAACAGCAGGTCTACTGATCAAGTGCTGTGAAACTTCAGCTCCAAGGGAAATAGGGCCAGGCACAGGCTTTCCTAACGCACAGAAGACAGAGACCTAGACAAAATGCCAATATGGAGGAATCCATCTCAAAAGAAGGAACAGGGAGAGGTCAAGGCCAGGGAACTAGAACTAATCAAAGTAGATATAAGTAATATGCCTGAACCAGAATTTAAAACAACAATCATAAAGATACTAGTTGGGCTTGAGAAAAGCATAGAAGAAACCAGAGAGACCCTTACTGCAAATATAAAAAATCTAGAAACTAGTCAGGCTGAAAAAAAAAATGTTATAACTGAGATGCAAAACTGACTGGATGTAATGACCACAATGATGCAAGAATCACAGGAATGAATTAGTGATAGAAGATAAAATTATGGAAAATAATGAAACTGAAAAGAAAAGGGAAAGAAAAATATTGAATCATGAGCATAGACTTAGGGAACTCAGAAACTCCATAAAGCATAATAACATTTGTATCATAAGAGTCCCAGAGAAGAAGAGAAGGAAAAAGGGGCAGAAGATTCATTTGAGCAAATTATAGCTGAAAACTTCCCTAATCTGGGAAAGAAAACAGACATCCAAATCCATGAGGCAGAGAAAACTCCCACCAAAGTCAACAAAAGCAGGCCAACACCAAGACATATCCTGGTCAGAGTTTCCAAAATACAGAGATAAGGAAAAAATCCTGAAGGCAGGAAGGGAAAATAAATCCCTAACCTAACAGGGAAGACAAATCAAGTTAGCAGCAGATTTCTCTACAGAAGACTGGTGGGCTAGAAGAGTGTGGCATGATATATTCAATGTGGTGAATGGGAAAAATATGCAGCTAAGAATACTTTATTCAGCAACGCTGTCATCGGATGAAGAGAGATAAACAGTTTCCCAGACAAACAAAAACTAAAGGAGTTCATGACTACTAAACCAGCCCTTCAAGAAATATTACAGGGGATTCTTTGAGTGGGAAAGAAAACCAAAAGGAACAAACACTAGAAGAAACAGAGAAAGAAAAAGATTCAGGTCATACCATGCATATTTCCTGACCACAACATATGAAACTTGAAGTCAACCACAAGAAAGAATTTGGAAAGACCACAAATGAAGGTTAAATAACATGCTACTAAGGAATGAATGCAATTAAAGATGAAGTTAAAAAAAATACATAGAAACAAATGAAAATGAAAACATGATGCTCCAGAACCCTTGCTATGCAGCAACAGTGGTCATAAGAGGGAAGTATAGAGCAATACAGGCCTACCTCAAGAAGCAAGAAAAGTCTCAGTATATAACCTAAACTTACACCCAAAGGAGCTAGAAAAGGAAGAGTAAATAAAGCACAAAGGAAATAATAAAGATTAGAGCAGAAATAAATGATATAAAAACAACAAAAGTTAGAGCAGATCAACAAAACTGGGAACTGGTTCTTTGAAAGAATGAAAAAATTGATAAACCCTAGTTAGGCTTATCAAAATGAAAAGAAAAAGGACCCAAATAAATAAAATCACAAATGAAAGAGAGATTACAACCAACACCACAAAAATACAAAAAATGTAGGAGAATATTATGAAAAATTATATGCCAATGAATTGGGCAATCTGAAAGAAATGGATAAATTCCTAGAAACATACAAACTCCCAAGACTGAAACAGGAAGAAATAGAAAATTTGAACAGACTCATAACCAGCAAAGAAATTGAATCAGTAATCAAATATCTCCCAACAAACAAAAGCCCAGGACCAGATGGCTTCCCAGGGGAATTCTATCAAGCATTTAAAGAAGGATTGATACCTATTCTTCTCAAACTGTTCCAAAAGATAGAAATGGAAGGAAAACTTCCAAACTCATTCTATGAGGCCAAAATTACCTTGATTCCCAAACCAGACAAAGATCTCTCTAAAAAGAATTAGAGGCCAATATCCCTGATGAACATGGATGCAAAAATTCTCAATAAGGTACTAGCAAATTGAGGCCAAAAGTACATTAAAATAATTATTCACCACCCAAAAACTGATTTATTTATTTATTCATACAATAAAGTATGAGATTTATTCCTGGACTTCTGGGGTGGTCCAATATTCACAAATCAACATGACACACCACATTAATAAAAGAAAGCATAAGAACCATGTGATTCCTTCAGTAGATTCAGGAAAAACATTTGACAAAATACAGCACTGATTCATGATAAAATCCCTCAACAAAGTAGGGGTAGAGAGTCAGAGGGATAGAGGGACACCTCAACATCATAAAGGCCGTATATGAAGGAACCACAGCAATATCATCCTCTGTGGGAAACAAAATGAGAGCTTTTCCTCTACAGTTAGGAACAGACAAGGATATCCACTCTCACCATTATTATTTAACATAGTATTGGAAGTCTTAGCCTCAGCAATCAGACAATAAAAATAAATAAAAATCATCCAAATGGGCAAGGAAGAAGTCAAACTTTCACTGTTCATGGGTGACATGATACTGTATGAAGAAAACCTGAAACCTTCACCAAAAAATTGCTAGAACTGATATGTGAATACAGCAAAGTTACAACATATAAAAGCAACATACAGAAATCTGTTGCATTTTTATAATGAAACAGCAGAAAGAAAAATCAAGGATTCTTTCCCATTTACAATTGCACCAAAAACTGTAAGATACTTAGGAATAAATGTAATGAAAGAGGTAAGAGATCTGTACTCTGAAAACTATAAAACATTAATGAAAGAAATTAAAGTTAACACAAAGAAATGGCAAAACATTCCATTCTCATGGATTGGAAAAATAGACATTATTAAAATGTCTATAATACCCAAAGCAATCTATACATTGAATGCAATCCCTATGAAAAATACACCAGCATTTTTCACAGAGCTAGAACAATTCTAAAATTTGTGTGGAACCACAAAATATACTGAATAGCCAAAGTAATCTTGAAAAAAAATTATATAGCTCAACTATGTTGTTTTATGCCTAAGAATCATTAAAAATAAGAAAAGGAGGAAGTTATTATTGCTCATTTGTCCCTAATGTTTTAGGGAACAAGGCGAAAATACAAATATTATAAAAACTAGTAGAATAAAATAAGTTGATATTTTAAGAACTTTAAAAAATATCAACAGAAGAAATAACACATAGTAACAGACCAAATATGCTAGAGGAAAGATAAATTTGAGGAAGAATCTTCAAGAGTAGGAAAGGTAAAATTAACCATAAAAATTAGATAACTTACCTTTTCTATGAATTTTAAATACTGCGTAGCTATTCCATGTCCTATTATTTAATCATGTAAAAATGTATGTAAGTAATTAGTCCCTACTTCTTTGCCATTCTCCCTAACTCTGGCTAGTCAGTTTTCTCTTCTAAACTATTTGGGACCATTCATCACATTAGTTGCATTTATCTGCACTTAATTTCACTGCATGTAAATCTGTGTTCACAACAGAGAAATGTGCATTAGTCAAGGGAGAAAAACAACTGTGGAAAACCAAGGTGTTCTTCATAGAAGAATGTGTAACCTATAGGTCAGGACAATAATATACAGGGCAATGTCTGATAAGGGCGAGGAGGCAGGGAGCTCATGAAGTATGTGACCGCCACAAGTGCCTGTTTTTCTTTCTTTTTTTTTTTAGATTTGTATTATTTTATACATTTTATTTTTTTTTAATTTTTTAACATCTTAATTTTATTTTATTTTTTTCAGTGTTCCAAGATTCATTGTTTATGCACCACACCCAGTGCTCCATGCAATACGTGCCCTCCTTAATACCCACCACCAGGCTCACCCATCTCCCCCCATAACGCTCAGTTTGTTTCTCAGAATCCATAGTCTTTCATCTTTTGTCTCTCCCTCTGATTTACCCCAATTCACTTTTCCTTTCCTTTGTCTAATCCTCCATTTTATTCCTTATGTTCCACAAGTAAGTGAAGCCATATGATAATTGACTTTCTGTGCTTGACTAATTTCACTCAGCATAATCTCCTCCAGTCTCGTCCATGTTGATACAAAAGTTGGGTATTCATCCTTTCTGATGGCTGCATAATAGTCCCTTGTATATACATATGTGTGTATGTGTGTGTGAGTGTGTGTGTGTGTGTGTATAGATATGTTTTTCTTCAAAATTTAAACATTTACTCCCTAGATGAGAACCTTGAGCCACAGTGAGAGTTTGGCCGCTTTCAGTCAAGAAACTTCAAAGGAGGCTCCAGCGTTCCAGGCTCTCCTCCTTTGCTTTTCAATTAGTCTCATCCAGGGAGGCATATACAAGTCAGATTTTGTCTATCCAGGCACTGTGAATTCCCACAATTTACAGCTGTCTTTAAACTTTAAGAAAACCCAATTCAGATCAGTAATGTTTTGCTGGCTCCCATAACTTGTATTTTCTTTCAAGAAAACTAGGGTGCTTTCAGTTTAAGTTGCTCAATAAAAAAGTTAGCAAGATAATAGATAAGAATTTAAAACAATTTGCTATAAATATGTTATCGTGCTGTGAATTGACTCACTTTGCCATTTGCTTTAAATTTCTTAAAAGATGACTTAATTTTTAAAAATCAGTATGATAATGAATGTAACATTACAAATAATAACCATGTACTTCTTGGTTTGAAACTTACACATGTCATCAACCTGTTTTAGCATTAGGTAATTTATGTCTAAAATAAGTTTGAGGTAGATAACTTCCTAATTCCTTACTAATCTAGTTCTCTGTGATTCTTAAGGAAAATTAAGTAGCTGACATTTTTATAGCAGATGTGTATTTTATTTCTCAAATAATACAGTTTATTTCAATCATTCTAACATAGTATTTCTGAAAAATTATAAGGGTCCCTAATTTTGTAATGCTTACTATGAAAAAAACATTCAAAAAGATTTGAGAAATACTTAGTTATACAGCCCACTAAAATTTTGTAGGCATAAATAGGTTCAAAATTGTTTTTAAAATACTTTATTCAACTTATTATTGTCCAATTAATTTTGGAGTAGACATAACACTTGCGACACAAACCCAATTCCCTTAAGGAAAATTGTGTGAATTGCAGTTGTACTCCCAGGATCCAGTAGTTTAGATTTGTCTCTCAATGCTTTTGTTTGCTTTTTAAGACATTTGATATTTAATTTTTCCCAATTTATAGATTCTTATACTTGCTCAAGAATATCAATAGTGATTTTTAAAATAATACAAAAATTGAAGAAAAATGACATTTAAAATTGATAGCAATAGCACTAAAAAGAAATTGCTAGATTTTCACCATATTCATTGGTTTAAATTCTTTTTAAAATCTGGAAATATATATAAAGTTTCAGATAAAATGTACTATTCACTAGCCTGATAACTTTGAATTAAAATCAATGCAGTGGTGTTTGGAATTCAGTGAAAATAAGAAAATTTTACAATCATTAAAAAATGCCATATTTCTAGAGCACCTAAGTAGCTCAGTCAGTTGAGCATGTCTTTGACCCAGGTCACTACTCAGGGTCCTGAGACTGGCCAGCACTGGACTCCCTGCTCAGCGAGAAGTCTGCTTCTCCCTCTCCCTCTGCCCCTCCCCCTGCTCACATTCACTCTCTTAAATAAATAAAATCTTTAAAGACTTCTAAATTCATTTAATCTTTAAAAATATATTGCTATTCTCAAAATTTCTGATCTCTTTGTGGGCCATATTTGTCTAAGACATTTTTGTACATTCAGTTACATAAAAAAATGTTCACAAGTACAACTAATATTTTCTTGAACAATGTTTCATTTTTGCCAAGTTGAACAAATGATTTTTTACTTTATTTCCATGTCATAGCAGTCTCTCATACCAAGTAGGCACTAAATAAATATTAAGTTAACCAATGTTCTTGATCAATTTTGATCATTGATTCTTGTAAGTGTGTACTTACAGATTGCCAAGGAATGAATAGATTTCACTATTTGAATCAGTTTTTTTTCCCATATGTAGGTATCTAAATTAAGATCTGGGTCAATTTTAGTCAAATTTCTTCTCCCTTAGGGTAGTTTCATAGAAAATTAAAACCACCTGTACTAATGCTGGTCAGCATGATTGGTATTATTAAATAATGAGGCAATGTGAATTACATATTCCTCATGTGCTTCAAACTTTCCAAAAGACATTAGCCAGTAAAATAGAAATGTTCATTAAAAATTCCTATATAATCTTAACAACAAAAATACTTACTGATATGCTGTTATATTATTGGAGAAAGCAGGATAGAGAAGTTGTGATGTAGAAAATATGTGCATCTATTTTTCTTTATGGTATAGGTAAGAGACAAGGATTAAAAATATAATTTATCCGAGGAATCAGAAGAGCTGTAATTTTTTCAAACCTGCTTTAACTCCTACATAGATCCAGTAACAACTTTGCTGGACTGATGGGAAAAAAGTTTAAGTTATTTAAACAGCAGAAAATGTATTGGATTTCTCATTTGAAGTGCCATTTGAAATACTCAAAGGAACTTCACATTTGGCTGAAAAAGCACACACCATTATTCAACCAGAATGCTGTATGACTTCTGGCAGCCAAAAAGGCATTATTAATATCATCATCATCATCACCATCATCATAAACATTACTATGAAAAAGGGCACTTAATCTTCCCCTAGGAATTCTAACATGAATACAGTCCAGCTTGTAAGAATTGTGCTATACATTTTTTTAAAATGAGTAAATGAAAGGATGAGAAAATAACTCTGATGTTTTATTACCTTGGAATCTGGGACTATAAAGAGACCTGAATTATACAATGTAAAATTATGGGAAAATAAAATGGCACAATGCGCAGTAATTTACAATCAATTTAGTATGTGTCAAGTCATAAATCTGTTCTTCAGATAGATTTCTCACTATTGGAATGAGAGTTTAATTTTAATGTTTATGTGTTTTCCCCTGTGCCAGCCCTTTAGTAGTTGTCTCAATAAAATTTCACAATACTCAAAGACACTTTGACCTTATCAAATCACTGATATATATATATATATATATACACACACACACATATATACATATATATCTGTATATATATATGTATATATATATATAAACTTCACAACTTGTCAGTATATTCAGGCTGAAATTTTCAAAACCTTACATCAAAAATGTATACATAAATTGCACACTTGAGTTCCCCTGTTGACACTTAGCTAAAGCTAATACCCATTTTCATGCCTAACTGCCTGAAGTGAAATAATTGTGCATTTAGGTGCCAAATTCAATATCTGAGTTGAAAGAGTGGCCTCTATTTTGAGGAAGTTTAAATATTTTCTATAGTGGTCTTCAGCATTTGTCAAGGCTATTCAAAGAATGGAAACTAGTTGTCATTGAACTAAGGTACTTATTTGGTTATGCTAGAACCTTAGCTAGAATGGTGTATCTAATGTGATGTGTATTACATGGACTTCTAGCATATGTATTTTAACATAGTGCATCTCCTCAGAACACAGTTAAAATTCACATTGTTCCCAGACTGTTAATGTTTTCCTTCAGCAACATTATTCCAGAGATATTTGAAGCATTTTCAAGCAATACACTGAACAGAGGGCACACGATTAGATATTTATGGCAGGTAGAGAAGAACAATGCAAATTGAAATATTCTACCTCCCCTGCAAAGAATACTTGCCCTAGGTGAATAGTATATAAATTCAGCAAATAAATATTTCTGCCGGGTACTGCAGAAAGCTCCACAGGGACGTTTTAAAGAGGGGAAAGCAAGTGAAAATACCTTTTGCTCCCAGGAAGGATTTAGTTACCTGAAAATTACATGGTAGGGCTTAAAATGTATATTTTTTCCTTTTAACTAAATAAAATGAATATTTTTGTTGAGCACGCATTTACGAGATCCTTACTATGGAAATTAGCCAGTTCTGGGTCCAGCTAATTGAAACTTATATGGCAAATTTTGATAATATAAGTAAAGGCCAAAGTTATAATAATAATAATAATAATAATAATAATAATAATAATAATAATAAGAAGAAGAAGAAGAAGAAGAAGGAGGAGGAGGAGGAGGAGGAGGAGGAGGAGGAGGAAGGAAGGGAGGAAGGAAGGGAGGGAGGAAGGAGAAAGAAGGACAAAAGAATAA
Source organism: Ailurus styani (assembly GCA_002007465.1). Classification (NCBI taxonomy): domain Eukaryota; kingdom Metazoa; phylum Chordata; class Mammalia; order Carnivora; family Ailuridae; genus Ailurus; species Ailurus styani. The sequence continues at coordinate 654,840 of LNAC01000099.1, read as the reverse complement.
ATGAACTTTATTTAGAAAAAAAAATAAGTGGAAAAGAAAGGGAAGAGTGACATAACTGTGTTTGTGTGTATGTGTATCTGTGTGAAGAAATGCACAGGTACTCACATTTGCTAAGGAGCTCCTGTGTTTGTTTGTTCGTTTGCGAATAATCCTTTTTCAACATGAGATAAACATCTTATTCTTGATATACTCTTTAATATTAAAAGAGTTTTCTCATGGGAAGTAATATATCACTATTTGTACCTCAATCTCATTAATTACATACTTTTCAAACAAGTAATAAAATATTAATGAATTTGACAAATTAGATTCCCTCAAATTTGAAAAATGTTGATTTACTTAAACATACTTCTGAGTATTTAATGGAAATTTTAATTTGTTAAATTAGGCATTTAATGTTTTATGCACCTTAAATAGAAACATAAAACAACACAATGATTACAGCTACAGTCAATATTTTTATGTGAAATCCAGTTACAAAACTGCAAATGTTAAGAATTTAAAATAGTTCCTTTATAACCTTATGAACTTTTTATTTCTATTTATACTCATTTTAAATTCTTTTATTTATCACATTTTTCTTTTTATTCTTAAACATTTGCTACCTGTTTATTGAAGAGACTTATGATTAAGATTACGTAACTGAGGAAATCGGAAAGATAGTCAAAAATTGTGGCCAGGGCTAGAAAATTTGTTAAACACTTACCAATTCCTCTAATCAAGTACTTATGCCAAGAGAAGAACTCTTTCTTATAGTTTGACACTGTCCATTGTACGTGCAGATGTCCAAGTTCTTTACCTTATGAACTAGGGTTGTGATTGCTGGATTGTATGTTAAGTCTATGTTTAATCTTACAAGAAACTGCAAACTGTCTTCTTCTTCTTTTTTTTTTTTAAGATTTATTTATTTATTTATTTGACAGTGAGAGAGGGAACACAAGGAGGGGGAGCAGGAGAGGGAGAAGCAGGTTTCCTGCTGAGCAGGCAGCCCAATGTGGGGCTCAATCCCAGGGCCCTGGGATCATGACCCTAGCCAAAGGCAGACGCTTAACGACTGAGCCACCCAAGCGGCCCTACAAACTGTCTTCTAAAGTAACCATTTGACATCCCCACTAGTGATCAGGAAGAGCTCCTGTTGCTCTGCATCATCAGTAACACTTGGTATTGTTGTTTGTTTGGATTTTAGGCATTCTATTACATGTGTAGTGGTATCACATAGATGTTTTAATGTGAAGTTACTGATAACATATGATGTTGAGCACCATTTAATATCTAATTGGACATATGCATATCTTCCTTGGTGAGGCATCTTGATATATTTTAATTCTGCAATCCTTTTTTTAGATTTTTTTCTGCTCATCATTTCCTTATATTGCATCCTTATATGAGCCATATAAAATTGATGTAAGTCTTTTTCAAGTGTGTTTGAACCAAAGATTCGGTTTAGTTAAACCTTAAAGGCTTTTTTCAATGGGGAATGCAAAAACTACAACTTTTTTTTTCTTCTTCTCAGAGGACATTAAAATCCACACTTAACATTTTACATTCTTCCTCATAGCTTCTAAGTTTCATTTTCTGGGAAATTGCTCAAATAAGATGGACACAACCCCACAAGAATAAGGAACACTTCGTGGGCATAACACAGCCTAAATTTTTATTAATTCAAAAAGGCTTCTCCTTTGGAGGCAGTGGAATCAGAAATACAACTATTCTGGGCAGTGGACTTCAGGACACACCATCACCCAGAGTGAGCAAGGTCTTTGGAGTTTTTAATTCTGAGATGACTCCATTATCATTTGGTCTCTGCATTAAAATTGCTAGCAAAATGGTTGTTCTCCAAGATCATAGCAGCTGAGACAGCAACAGTCAACCCAAGAATGCATTTAATTACTCCCCAATTAGAATGCAGAAAACTGCTTGCATATTTAAAATGACATTTTTTCCCTAAATTTTGTTGTTCTTTAATCTGGGTTTCAAATACATGAAAATGATATTTCTCAGCCATAAAAAAGAATGAAATATTGCCATTTGTAATGATGTGGATGGACTTAGTACTTATACTAAGCAAAATAAGTCATTCAGAGACTTCTGAATGAGAAAGGCAAACACTATATGATTTCACTCACATGTGGAATTTAAGAAGCAAAACAGATGAACATAGGGGAAGAGAAAAAAAAATAGTGAGGGAATCAAACCATAAGAGACTCTTAACTGTAGAAAACACAAGGAGGATTGATGGAGGAGAAGTGGGCAATGGATGGGCCAAGTAGGTAATGGGTATTAAGGAAGGCATTTGTCTTGAATACTGGGTATTGCATGTAAATGGTGGATCACTAAGTTCTACTCCTCAAACCAATGTTACACTAACTAGAATTTAAATAAAAATCTGAAAATAAAAATAAAAATAAATACATGAGGATGACTCTTCAGGTTCAAGGATTCACATGCTTTACGATTAATGGGTCAGTTCTGAAAAAAAAAAAGGAAACTTTACCTAATAGTGTGTGATTTTCAAAAGAAAATTTAACTGATGATGATGGTGAATTTTTGGAATGAAACTTTGAGTGTTCAGTGATGGGACTAAAAGTGAAATTATTTTTTCTGGTTTCATTGGAAGCAATTTTTTAAAAATCCTAATTAGATTTTTATTACAATTTTTCATTTGAGCATAGTTCACACAATGTTACATTATTTTCAGGTGTACAGCTGAGTGATTTAACTTCTCTATTATGCCACACTTTCAATAAATGTAGTTATCATGTGTCACCATACATTGCTATTACAATATCATTTATTTTATTCTATATGCTGTGCCTTTTGCCTTTTACTCCCATGACTTATCCATTCCATAATTGGAAGCCTATATCTCCTACTGTTTTTCACCCACTTGCCATTCCCCCTCTTCCTTCTGACAACTATCAGTTTGTTCTCTGTATTTATGGGTCTAGCTCTGGATTTTATTTGTATGCTTATCCATTTGTTTTGTTTTTAGATTCCATATATGAATGAAATCATATAGTATTTGTTTTTCTCAACTGACTGATTTCACTTAGCATAATACTTTTCAGGTCCATCTCTGTTGTTGTAAATAGCAAACGTTCATCCTTTTTATGGTTGAGTAATATTCTGTGTGTGTGTGTGTGTGTGTGTGCATGTGTAATATATACATATAGTCCATCTCTACTGATTGAGGTTGATTCCAGGATTTCTAATTCCCCAACACTTGGGCCTGCTGGATTTTGGACGAATCCCTTCCTAAAACTTCAGGGAATAAAAAAAAAATAAAAAAAAAAAAAACCTAAGTCAGAGATACAGATCTAAGCAGTAGGGTATCATTAGGATCACTTACAATGGGGTTGTAAGACTAAGACTTTACAAATGAGTTTCATTTCAAAGTCATCTAGTGATATGGACCAGAGACTTTTTGTACCATCTTTGAGGACATTAGATCCCAAACACTGTTGTAGTAATCTCCCCAGGACTAGCACCATATTGGTTTATCTGTCTACTTCCCTGCTTATTTGTGAAAATTCCCTTTGAGTTTCTTTAAATATATATTTGGGAATTTTCCTTTTCTTCTTGGGAAGGCAGCCAAATTTCTTATTCTTCTTTCATTATTTTTAATTTAGCCTTAATTCTAAATATTTCTAACAAAATAGTTTGAAAACAGCCTAGTCCACAATTTTTCCAGGAACAAGAAAATCCCCATAGTTAATTAATTTTATTTACTGGAGGAATTTCTCCCTGCAAATATATTATTTTATTATTTAGTGATTGATACATTTATAATTTTTCTCTTCTAGGTATAAATTCCATGAAGGCAAGGACATTAGCCATCAATCACATAGAGGTTAAATGAGTGAGAAGTTGAATTTGAAACCAGACAGCCTGACTCCAGAGGCTGTGTACTTAACTGGTAAGTTGCATTGCAAAATACTTTTTGCTCCCAATATAATTTTCCTTTTAATAAAATAGTTTTCAGTGTTAGTTACTGAAAGGACAGCACAGAAAGTTGTTTGCCTATGTTAGTTCATTTAATACTTGCAATAAAATTAAGTAAGTGTATTATTATCTCCATTGTATAGATGAGGGACATGATTGTTTCAGTTGAGTCAACAGGTAATTAGTAGTAGAATTCAAACCCAGGGCTCCCCTACTTCAGAGGATCTGTCTGTCCTTTCTTCCCTCCCTCCTTCCTTCCTCTTCCTTCTTCCCCTTCTTTCATCCTACCTTCATTCTCCCCTCTCCTTCCTTCCTTCATTACTTTTTAAATATGTATTGCAGTTAATGATCTCCAGCAGTTTTATTTTCCAGGTACTAGGGCTATAACAATGAACAAAGCTAGCATAATTAATGTCCTAATGTACATTCTCGTGGGGGATAAAAAACAAAAAGTGTAAGTAAACAAATGAGATATTACATAATTTGGCAAATATTATGAAAGGCGTAATTAGTATTAACAAGGAGTGTTAGTAATGAGTGGCTAAAATGGAGAGTAACAGAACCATGTGATCTCACCTCTATAAAAAGAGTTTCTCTGAGGAAGTGATATCTTGGTAGAAATAGGAAATGAGAAGGATCTAGCTTTGCACAGTTTAGAAGACACAGCACAATACAGGAGCTCTGATACAGAAGCAGCACATAAAAACACATGGAGAAAGAGTTTCTGTGAACTTATGGAAGGATGTTATCTGTGGAAGAGAGTGAGCCACAGTAAGGTACAAGATAAAGTTAGAATCAAGAATGCATCTTGAAATTTTATTATCAAATACCTGTTTTCAACCATCTCCACTGCCACTTCTGGACATGCACAGTTTGCTCTGAACACTTTCATACTGTTTAAACCTGTCTTTTAGGGTTTACTCTTTTTGTAAATTCTATTCCCTCTACCAATGCCACTTTTTAATTTTTTTTTTCCTTTTGGAAAAACTTTTTTTTATTTGCCCCAGGGCTACAGGTCTGTGAATCAACAGGGTTATACCTTTCACAGCACTCACCATAGCACAAACCCTCCTCAATGTCCATAATCCATCCACCCTATCCCTACCCTCCCACCCCCCAGTAACCCTCAGTTTATTTTTTGAGATTAGTAGTCTCTTATGATTTGTCTCCTTCCCCATCCCATCTTGTTTCATTATTTTTCCCTCCCCACTCCCCACAACCCCCCACCCTGCCCCTCAAGTTTCTCATATCAGAGAGATCGTATGATAATTGTCTTTCTCTGATTGACTTATTTTGCTCAGCATAATACCCTCTAGTTCCATCCACATCGTTGCAAATGGCAAGATTTTGTTTCTTTTGATAGCTGCATAGTATTCCATTGTATATATATACCACATCTTCTTTATCCATTCATCTGTTGATGGACATCTAGGTTCCCTCCATAGTTTGTTTATTGTGGACATTGCTGCTATAAACATTTGGGTGCATGTGCCCCTGAGGATCACTACCTTTGTATCTTTAGGGTAAATACCCAGTAGTGCGATGGCTAGGTCGTAGGGTAGCTCTATTTTCAACTTTTCAAGGAACCTCAATACTGTTTTCCAGAGTGGCTGCACCAGCTTGCATTCCCACCAACAGTGTAGGAGGGTTCCCCTTTGTCCGCATCCTCGCCAACATCTGTCATTTCCTGACTTGTTGATTTTAGCCATTCTGACTGGTGTGAGGTGGTATCTCACTGTGGTTTTGATTTGTATTAGTCCCTTTTCCTCTCTTAAAGATTTTTACCTTCTTTCTCCAAGCAAATTTAATTGCTCCCTCTTCTAAATAGCTCTTATATTTTTATTGTGGTATTTACCACATTGTAGTTCAACAGTCTGTTTATAGCTGTGTGTCTCTGCACTAAACTCTGGGATCTTCTGAAACAATGATCTCCTATTCATTGTGCACTCCAGAGCATGCCTTTCTTTAAAAGTCAGGTTTACTGTGTTCAAATTTACATAGAGACTTCTGAGTATACATTTAGGTCATGTTTAAATTTTTAAGAAAATTCAAAACTGTTTTCTAAAGTAGCTATACCATTCTGCATTCCCAGCATCAAATTATGAGAGTTTATGTTGTTCCTTAGCTGGTATTTTCAAATTGCCATTTTTTTCTTTCCAGTTATTCTATAAGGTATATCATTGTATCTCACTGTGGTTTTAATTTCTCTAGTTAAAGTGATGATAAACATTTTTGATTTGTTTATTTTCCATTTATATATCTTCTTTGATCAAGTACCTATGAAGATCATCTGCAATTTCAAAATATTGTTATCAAGTTTTGAGAGTTTTTACATATTCTGAATATACTTTATCTGATAAGCATTTTGAAAATAGCTTTTTTTCTTTGTGACTTTTTCCTTAATTTCTTTATAGTGACTTTGGAACGGTTGAAGTTTTTATTTTGATGAAGTCCATTTTATAAATATTTTAATGGTTTCTACCTTTGTGTCATCTCAAAAAAATAGTTGCCTCACTCAAAGTCACAATGAATCTCTTCAATGTTTTCTTGTATCATGTTTATATTTGAGGTTTTGCATTCTGGTCTACGATCCACTTTTACTAATTTTTTATTTATTTTTAAGTTTTGAAGATTTTATTTAATTTTTTTGATAGAGAGAGAGACACAGTGAGAGAGGGAACACAATAAGGGGGAGAGGGAGAGGGAGAAGCAGACTTCTCACTGAACAGGGAACACAATGCTGGACTTGATCCCAGGACCCTGGGATCATGACCTGAGCCGAAGGCAGATAATGAACCACCCAGGCGTCCCTTTTAATAATTTTTTAAATGTAGCACCGTGTATAAGTTTGAGGTTCATTTGATTGTATATTACATTTAATTGTTCCATTACTATTTGCTGACTATTCCCTGTGGGTTTTTCTTTTTTTTTTTTTTTTTTAAGATTTTGTTTATTTATTTCACAGAGGGAGAGAGATCACAAGGAGGCAGAGAGGCAGGCAGAGAGAGAGGGGGGAGCAGGCTCCCTGCTTCGGAGCAGAGAGCCCGATGTGGGCCTCGATCCCAGGACCCTGAGATCATGACCTGAGCTGAAAGCAGAGGCTTTAACCCACTGAGCCATCCAGGCGCCCCCCTGTGGGTTTTTCATAGATAGATTTTATGAAGTTGAGGAATGTTCCCTCTATCTCTATACTTTGAAGGGTTTTAATCAGGAACGGATGCTGTATTTTGTCAAATGCTTTTTCTGCATCTAAAATGGATATATTCCACTGAGTTTCTTGGCATATTCATATCAAATAAATTGATAGTCTATGTAACACTTTATAGGTTCACAATGTATAGTCCACGTCTAACCATTCATTAATACTATACCATGTTGATAACCCTAACTTTATTTTAGGTCTTGAATTCAGGTGGTGTCAGTCTTCTACCTTTGATTCTTTTTTTTTTTTTTAGATTTTTAGTTATTTGTCAGAGAGAGAAAGAGAGAGAGAGAGAGTATAAGCAAGGGGAGTGGCAAGCAGAAGGAGAAGCAGGGCCCTCACTGAGCAAGGAGCCTGATGTGGGACTTGATTCCAGGACCTCAGGATCATGACCTGAGCTAAAGCCAGACCCCTAAATGACTGAGCCACCTAGCATCCCTACCTTTGTTTCATCTACTCTCATTTATTTGCTTTTCCACATAACATAATCGCTTGTTGAATTCTATTAAAAAAAAAAGAAAGAAAAGAGGGGTGCCTGGCTGGCTCAGTCAGTAAAGCATATGACTCCTGATCTCAGGATTGTGAGTTCAAGCTCCACATAAGGCATAGAGCTTATTTAAAAATAAACAAATAAATAAATAGGAAAAAAAGAAAACATGCTGGTAATGTAATTGGTTTGTGATGAACCTATAAACTCTAATTCCTATAACATGTCTCTCTTTAATATTATTCTGATGGGAATAACAAAGTATAGTAACATGTTCATAGTCAGCAGTGACAGCCACATCCTGCCTAAAGTTGGGCATACACTCAGTCTCATCTGAATCACATTAATGGACATGTAGGACCAATGATCCTTTTAAAAAAATGTTAGATACTGATGCTAGAGGGAAAGTGAACATATGCTGAGCAGCCAAAACAAATACAGAAAATCCTCATCATAGGTAGAGAATTTTATATTATATATATTTTTTTTCAAAAGTAGAGACTCTATTTCTCTTTGTACACATTACTTCTAACTTAGAGTAATTAAATGACTATGAATGCAGAATTGGATAAATACAGTTTGAAGAAGAGTCAAATGTATTAGTCAATATCACAGTACTGTAAACCATAGACATCTTAATTAAAGGAAAACAGCCTTTTTTTTTTGAGGGACAAACTGAAGTGTTTTTTTTTTAATGCAGCCTAACATCATTACTGATTACTGATGATTTGTTTCTTAAGTTAATAGAAGTGCACTCTCCAGGTAACTTCAAATTCCTGTCATAGAGAAATGCTTTTAGCTCTTTCTTTTCATGTCATTATGTTTATGTACCTTCACCAGCCTAAGGCACTTTGTGCTTATTTAGTTTCTTTTTTTTTAAGTGGTCCTTAATTAACAAACGGTTTGACATTCTTCTGTAAAATGAGATTGAAGCTAATATTTTTAATGAATTTATGGATCAAAATGGCACTTCACAGGGGACTATGATAAACCTATTGTTATTCAATACCATGATTGATGAGTCCCTAAATAGACTTTTGAATGTTACCAATGCATATTTTCATGACAGAAAGGATTTTAATAGTACACTCTGAGAAGCAGAATAATTGGAATATAAAAGAACATGATGATATAACATGATATTGGAAGGAGATTGTGTGTTGCTCAAAATGGAATTAAAACGTTTTCTCCAAACAAATCGATATCAATTGTATTTGTGAGAAAGAGATTTATATAGTATGTAATTGGTATCTAGATTACCCTTTCCTTGCTTGGAGAAAAAGAAACAACCACTGTATAGACACAGTTATTTAGACAACATCTTTTCGCCCCGTCAAAATATATTATGGTAGCTGGACCCATCTTTCATCACCCAATAACAATAAGCTTCAGAAACAAATTAGGTCAATCTCCTGTTCCTTTCAACAGAATGTTTCTCTTAAAATTTCAAGAACTGTAACCTTGAAACATCAGAATCTTGGAATTTGGGAAGCAAAACATCTGGCTGGTGGGGTGAAAGTTTTAAATTATCCTGAAAATGCAAATTTTCCTATCGTAGATATATTTAATTTTGTTTTTTTATGTCTTGATATTTCTCGTACTCTTATCTTTAAAAGAATTTTATTAATCCCGAGATGGTTTTAAAACTTTCATTGTAGGGCGAATAAAACAAGATACAAGACAGATTAATTAATTTATTTTATTAAATAGACTAGATAATTTACCATCATAAAGACAGAGCCTGAGGCTAAAAGTACAAATAAAGTAATATTTACATCTTTATCATTATACATCATGTAGAGAATGCCTTTATCATAAAATGTACTTTTAACCTTCACTCATTAGTTTCCTAAAATTCATCAAAAAAAGGCAGACACCAATTTAGAGTTAAGAAAACACATTTTATGCTAAAGCTATGTAATAGTTGTTATAATACTATACTGACTTTTATTATTTATTATGTTTTAAAATAAATTTAATAAGAGCCATAAATGTACTCATAGTATCATAGTTAATAATATCAAATAATAAAATATTATTTCTGAAGTTTTATAGGAAAAATATCCTAAAAACATCACATGTGTCAGATCTTGAATTAGATTTTAGCCTACTACAAGCCATTAGTATTTTATTAGTATTTTATAGGCAATGCCAGAAGAAAAAGACTCTAGTTCAGAGACAAAAGATTAATATTCATAGCACAAAAAGTAACAAGTAAATCCATGTTTGTGTCAATTTGGTAGCCCATAACTCCCACAGGGATGAAGCAGTATGGGACCAAATAGAAGGTAGGGTTTGTATTACAGGTGAAAAACATTGGGTTTTGTGGATCCACCACTTAGGAAGCAAGCTTATTCTTTGTTCCAGAGGAAAATGTTACCTTATTCCTCAAGATTACTTGCTGGAAATTAGTTACTTCCATATCTGAGAATTATGCCAGGTAAAAAGAGTTGTCAAGTAAAATGTGTAGGAGCTTGAGAGACCCATGAAGGAATGTCTCTCCCCAAAGGTTTTACTATAAACATGAAACAAGGAGATTCCCCATGTGTGATAGATATAAATAATATGTATCATATATATAGTTGATTTAATAAATCAACCACAGATATTAAGTAAATAATTTCATTTTTCTCCCATATGGAAGTAGGTCCACAAAATCACCAATGTAAAACTAATTCGTTGTTATACTTTCATTCATTTATTGAATCCAGATTATGCTTCACAATGCAGGTAAAAACAAGGGATGAGATTTGTTCCCTCATTCAGGTAGTTGGTTTCATTCTTTCCTTTCGACATTGCAAACTTTCACAGGTAAATTCATTGCACTGAAATTAATCATGCCCCTCCTTTTCTCCTTAGTAATCTTTAGAAATTGCTTTTAGAGTCACACATAAATTACACATACACACACATGCACACACATACACACAATTACCTATTTGTCAGTACACAGTATTTATAGATAATTTTATGTGCTTGATTACCTACATTATTTACCAGTTTTATCTTATAATCTCTCTAAAAGGGAAAAATGTCTCAAGAAAAATTATAACACTAATGAGTTAGGTTTTTAACATAATTTAGAAGTTGAATGTTAAAATATTTTGAGGAGGCTATATTAACCCAGAATATAATTTTGAATATATCTATAGGTAGGCTAATACCCAAGACAATGTACAGAATCTCTGATGTTTAAGAAATTGCATTCATGTTATAGTCAAACATTGAAATGATTTTAAAAATGGGTATGACAGCATTTTATGATGCAAATTAGACAGTTGACATGTAGATTATTTCAGAATAGGAAATTTAGTTGGAGATATTCAAACCTCTGGTCAATTGTAACCCCAACAAATGTCTTTGGTAGAATTTTAGACCTAGAAGGACTTATGAAAAACATAGTTTATGTTTATATATTTGCAGAATAGTGGACTGGAGAGGTTAAAACGGTCTCTTCATGGTAAAATAGTAAATTAGAAGCAAAACTAGAAACTAGTTCTTTAATTTTCCAAATTGGAGTTTTACCTGGGGATGAAATGTAATTAATTTGTAAAAATGTATCAAAATCTCAACAAATGAAATAGGGAAAATACTGATTTTATAAGATTAAATTAATTAAAATTATAATAAAACTAATATTAGCTAATATTTATTGAGGGCTTACAACATCTTAAACACTATTCTAACTGTAGGTTAACTAACTGGAATTAAAATAAAAACTTAGCAAACTAAAAAATACACAATTGCTAAACAATTTACAAATATAAAACCTTATTTGATTGGCACAAGAAATGCATGTATTTCATTTTTCAAATGAGTAATGAGGGGCCCAGAGAATTTAGTTAATTTTCCCAAGGTTAACCATATCATAAATGATGGAACCATGATTGTATGTAAGCAGTGCAGCTTTAGAGCAAGTGTTCTCAACCATTAAAGCATGTATTTAAGAACAACCTAAGACAGACAAAATGTCAAAAATAGAATATGGGAAAGAATAAAATTAATATAATACTTGTTATGCATGTTATATCTGATCTCTATAAGTTGGTTCCTTTGGCAAAACTCCAACACACTGAACTGTTCCTAAACTTGATAAATACAAATGAAGAGATGTGACTGTACAAAAATGTGGGGGCACATCCAAAGTAGTTTTTCCAAAATAAATCATCTCTCTTTTGGAGTCTCAAAGAAATGATGAGGGACCATGAAGTCAAGGTAAATAGGTGATCAGAAAACTATGGTCCTGGGCGCCTGGGTGGCTCAGTGGGTTAAAGCCTCTGCCTTCACCTCAGGTCATGATCTCAGGGTCCTGGGATTGAGGCCCGCATCGGGCTCTCTGCTCAGCGGGGAGCCTGCTTCCTCCTCTCTCTCTGCCTGCCTCTCTGCCTACTGTGATCTCTCTCTCTCTGTCAAATAAATAAATAAATAAAATCTTTAAAAATGAAAGAAAGAAAACTATGGTCCTACAACATAATGATAATGATTGTGAACTACTTCATATTTAAGTATAAAAGCCCAGATGACCACAAGTGCCCCTTTGATCAATGTCAGAAAAAATTACTAAGTGCTACATCCAGTAAAAAATATGGGTCATTTCCTCCAGGCACATTATACTAATTTTTCATGTCTAGATAAAGTCTTGTGCCCACCTTTTAATTTCCAACTATTTTTAGTGATCATAGAGCAGACGCATGATGAAATATTACTGAGAAATGATGCATTATTTCTAATAACTAAGTCAAGCATTTCTTTGGAGTTTCTCCCACCTCCACTGCCTGGCCACTTCCCTTAGCATCAATCAGTTCCCTTAGTTCTCTGGTGGACATGATTTTGGGAAAAACCAAGTCTAGTCATCTAAATTATATCACGGACATCAGATGCTCCTAGCTTGGCTTCATGCTGATTTACTGTGCCAGCTTGCCCTTTCTCTGGGTTGTGTAAAAAGGGATAAAATCTTAAGTTATTGAGTGTAATGATTAGTTAATGCCTCTAAAGCATTAAAGAAGTTCTAAGATGTACTGGATGACAGAGAAATAGAAATCTGTGGATGCAGCAGTTCGATCCCCCACCAGCACTTTAGGCAATGAATACAGTATTACAGATTTCACATCTTAGCATTTGCTGTTCCCAGGAGATAATGCTTTACTTACATGAAAACTATTGAGAGTTAGTCATGTATTTATACATCTGTCAATAGTTTTATTGGAAGATTCTTTAAACTGTTTTTGCATTTCGGGTATAATATGGATTTTGATTTTGCCATAAAATTATATGGGATAATCTTTGTGGAACAGTGTTTAATGAGAAAAGATAGCTAAATTATAATAACTGCATACTGCTGTGATATTGTCTAATTTATTATTATTGAAGAAGAGATTGTGGAATCTCTCAAATATTATCTCTTTAAATTTTGTCTAACAAAGCAAACAACTCTTGCTTAATTCATATTGAAAATATTTCTAACTTAGATGCTATAGTTGAGGAAGAAGTGACTACTAGCAAATGAGGGTGCAAGTTGATTATGCACTTAAACATTGGAGTGCTTTATTTAAGGATTATTGTTCATCTACAAACATAACACTTATAGAATATGGTCACTTTTAGATTGCCGAGAGTAAAGTATTTTTATATTTTACCCTAAAGAGTTATAAACATTATGATGCACACTTTATTGCTGCATAACCTACAATATGTTGTCATGCAAAACTGCAGAATTTTTTTAAAGAAGTAAATTACTTTTTAAATGCCACTTATTTTATGTTCTTGCTGATAGAGAACACAGCGTATATTGACTATGCTGGGTTAATTTCTTTTTTATTATTTTAGTACTTTCTCTGGTGGCTAATTTTTCTTTAATTTTAGTTTCATGAATTATTTTGTTTTGCACAAAGTATACAGACCAAAAATAAGCTTAAAGTTGATCAGATCATATGCTAGCTATTTCTTCACAGGAATATTCAATTTGTTCCAGCACTTATGCCTTCTTTCTTTTTGGTGTATATAAATTATGATCCCATTAAGCCTTTACAGTTGCACAGTTGCCATATTGTGCATTCTTCACCCAAAAGACATTCTCCCAGTCTACCAGGAATCATGAATGATAATGATCTTAGAATTAATTAACCTTTTTATTCATGATATACTTGCTAACTTTCTATACTATATTTTAAGAGAATTCATATGTATTTACATTACCTTTTTTATCTTTATCATGAACTTTGTGAAAACTTGGGTCACATATAGAAAAAGTGCTTGTAATATTTTCTAGATATTACAAGTTATAAAGTAATAGTACATTTCCTTAAATGAGTACTTCTGAATTTAATAAAATAAAAAGCAGTAATTGAATTGCTGGAGAAAGTTAATTTACCTGTGGAGACACTAAAAACACAATTGGTTACTAGGGATTTGGGGATACAGGAAAGGCAGATACATAGATGGAACACAGGAAAATTTTAGGGCTGTGAAACTATTCTTTTTTTTTTTCTGTGAAACTATTCTATATGACACTGCAGTAGTGCATACATATCATTCTGCATTTGTCCAAATCCATAAACTAAACAACACAAATAGTGAACCCTAATGTAATTGATGGGCTTTAGTTAATAATAATGTATAAATATTGGCTTGTTAATTCTAAAAAATGTATCACACCAATGCAAGATGTTAATAATAGGAGAAACTAGGAAAGCGAATGCTGAGACAGTATTTGGGAACTTCTTTTAGTTTCTACTCAATTTTTCTGTAAACCTAAAACTACCCTAAAAAGTCAAGTCTATTGATTAAAAAAGAAAAACAAACTAATTTAGAGTCAGCAAAAAACACTGGCATGCAGAAAGATTTTTGACTTCATTTAGACCTTCATTTTCTAACAACATTGTCTTAGAATAATTTAAATTATCTGTGCTTTGGTTTGATCATCCATTAATGGTTAATAGTAACAGTAACTACCTTAAACATTTATTGTAAGTGTGAAGTCTGATAATCTCCATGCATCAACTATCATAATATTGACACTAAGCAGGTGCTCCACAATGATCAGATAATATCAGATCTCATATAGCTACACACTCATTCATGTAACCAATATTTGGTGAGTACTTCCTGTTTGCCAAGCACTATTCCATGTGCTGACAAAGTGAGGAGAGAGAGAGAAGAGATCCTTGTCCTCCTGGTAAGGATGACTTTCATGCTCTCTCATCTCTAAATAGATAAAACTCTCTCAGTTCTTAAAATAGCTCAAGGAATATTTGTTTCTTACACTGAGCCCTGACTGATATAGATATAGAATGAAAGCTTATGTAAATTCATATCAAGAGAATTATTTTGGATTCCAACCCTGTAAATAAGAAGTATGATATTTAAAATCTGTGACTATGTGAGTTTAGATTTATTCCTATGTAACTGGGAATTAATTAATTAATAATTAATTAATTAAAGATGTTATTTATTTAAGAGAGAGAGCAAGAGAAAGAGAGTGGGAGCACAAGTGGAGGGGGTGGAGGGTGGGGTGGGGAGAGGGGCGAGGGAGAGGGAAAAGCCCCATGATCATATCTGAGCTGAAGGCAGATGCTTAATAGACTAAGCCACCCAGGTGCCCTGTAACTGGGAATGTTAACAGGTGTCCTTTCTATCTCCCAAGTTATAGGGTTAATTCATAAGCAATAATGTATATAATTAGGTCACAACATTATTACCATAACTTTGTATGTGGTTACCTAGTCCAATTTTTCAATAGCTCTGTTAGAGGATTAAATATAAAGACATTGTTAGAGACCATACATATAACAATATAGGAACTCTAGCATCCATACAGTAAGATACACAGAAATACAGATACTGTGTAAAATCATCTATAATTAGATCAATTTTAAAATTTGAAGACATTTTTAGCTATGTGTCAGGCAAAAGCTTGGAGACACTGTCAAAGATTCTGATCTGAAAATCAAAACCAAAAAATAATTATGTAGCCCCTGGCTCTGATTTTTTAAAATATTGTTCAAGAGAACTAAAATTAGTATATATCTATATATCATATCAGACAGAAAGCCCATAAGTAGTCCTAATAGTTCAAGGCCAGACTTTGGTCTCCAAAGCAGAGACTATTTAATTCCCCTTTGCCAGTGATATCTAGAGTAAGATTTAGCAAGAATTAAGAGTATTAGCAGTAGTGCTTGAAATGTAGGCTACTAGCACACAGCTACTCTATCTGGATTACAGACGTATATAATAAAAAGTAAGTGGTATGGTACCAGAGGATTTAAAAAATAGTGACAAAAATTCTCATATTTTTATGGATAAATTCATACATGCATATATAATGTGATGCTTATAATATATATGTGCATACATAGTATTTATACATGATATTCAAAATGGATATAATCGTTTTGATCTTGCCTCCCACCAACGTGGCAAAGGATGTGACTAATCCTCACTCCTTTTTGTCTCACATATTCCATTGCAGGACTTTTCGTGTTATCTATGTTACTTTAAGATTGCCGTAATTTTAGCTTCTCTCATAAGTTTTTCCATTACCCTCTTTGTGGTAATGGAAATATAGAGAGTGACTAGAAGACGTATACATAAGGATGTTTTAGGCTTTGAATACCAAATTCTTCTGATATTGCACTTTCAGAGAAAAAGAAAAACAAAAAAGGCTAATTAGCCAGATGCATTTTGATTTATGAAAGGCAGGTCTAATTTTGATACGTATTTGGGAACACATAAGCATATGTATATATGTAATCCTGCTCTCAGTGTTAAAAATACAACTCACATGATTCTGAGACATCACTATGGTTTAGGCTCTGTTCTAATGTTCCTCATAAGGCCAACAGGTAGTTAGAATTATTGTCTAACTTCACAAAAGAGGAAAGCTGAAAGACGAGATGTTAAATGACTTCCAGAGATCTTAAAAAAGTAAGGAAATGGTGGAGCTAGAATTTAAGCAGAATTGACTGGCTTCCAAGTCCACACTCTTTTTTTTTTTTTTAAAGATTTTATTTATTCGACAGAGAGAGAGAGAGAGAGAGATCACAAGTAAGCAGAGAGGCAGGCAGAGAGAGAGAGAGGAGGAAGCAGGCTCCCCGCTGAGCAGGGAGCCCGATGTGGGCCTCAATCCCAGGACCCTGAGGTCATGACCTGAGCTGAAGGCAGAGGTTTTAACCCACTGAGCCACCCAGGTGCCCCAAGTCCACACTCTTAACTTCTCTTCTGTGCTGCCATTTATTAGGAGAATCATTTCATTCAGATCCCAATGTGTTTTAGAATTATGATGAAAAAATAGAAAAGTGTGTGTTCCATAAGAGAAATATAAACATAAATGCTGTTTCATTGTGACACATTTTATGCGTCATACCATAGAAAATATTCACTAGAAAATTTTACTCTCTTTGGGTCTAATACTGTATGGATAAGGTATCCGATGAGATAATTTTCAATTTTTCTCTAACATTAGATATTTCTTTAATTTTTCCATTGAACAGTGCATAAGATTTTTTCATCGTACATTTTCTCACTTATACAAGAAGATTGTTGTTATTGCTATAATATTTGCATCTTAGTTAATGCCACTCTTGCTGTAGGGGTGAAAATTTACTCTTTTTTTTTAAAGATTTTATTTATTTATTTGACAGAGAGACACAGTGAGAGAGGGAACACAAGCAGGGGGAGTGAGGAGGGAGAAGGAGGCTTTCCTGCCAAGCAGGGAGCCCGATGCGGGACTCAATCCCAGGACCCTGGGATCATGACCTGAGTTGAAGGCTGATGCTTAACGACTGAGCCACCCAGGTGCCCCTGAAAATTCACTCTTAAATGTTTTGACACAATTCTAACATAAATGAGCCCTACCCTCTGACAATTCTAATAATGAATATTTTAATTATTTAGTCCAATGAAAATTATGTAGGTATTTGTAGTGAAATGGTATTGCCTTCTTTATTATTACTGTTAATATTATTATTATTATTAAAATGTGTGGCAGGTAGACTGTCACATCACACTTAATAACATTAGCATGTCCAAAAAACTTTATAAGTAACTTTCCCAAAGCCTAACTAGAGAACTCAAGTTTTCAAGTATAAATTGCTCCCAAACTTTGAGAGTTTTTGGCACTTTATATAAAGAGTTTGGGAAGATGGTTCTGCCTGAATTCAAGAACCTTAAACAAAATTAGAGAAATTAAGTTACATTAATATTTTGGAAAATACAATGGTTGGACTAATTATAAAGTGCTTTAGACTAGACATCACAATTGTTGACTTGAAAGTTATTTATATAGTCATTTGCTTAAATGAATTACTATTTTCAGGACTTCTGTGGGGATGAAAAATGCTAATGTTTTTGAAATGTTTCACATCTTTTTTTTTAAAAGACTTTATTTATTTATTTGGCACAGAGAGAGAGAGAGATCAGATTACAAGTAGGCAGAGAGAGAGGAGGAAGCAGGCTCCCCGCTGAGCAGGGAGCCTGATGTGGGCCTTGATCCCAAGACCCTGAGATCATGACCTGAGCCGAAGGCAGAGGCTTTAACCCACTGAGCCACCCAGGCACCCAAAATGTTTCACATCTTGATTTATGTTAGAAGGCAATGACATTTTTGTATGATAGCTATATAGTGTTTATATTTAAAGTTGTACACAAATACAATGTTCAGTGAGGAAATTTGGTCCAATTTTGAATATTAATATGCAGCCAATTTTAGAAGGGGTATGTCATCTTAAAATCTTACTTTGTAGATATTACAAGCTAAGAAGATTAGGTTAATTAAGATATATTAAAGGAAAAATATAGACACTGAAAAAATTAATGGAAAGACTTTTAAATAAGTTGTAACAGATCCTTTTGACTAGTGACTATGGAACTCTTCATTGGTTGTGTATAATATTGCCATTTCATGTGATTTTATTAGCATTTTATCACCAATTTGAAATAAATATCTCATTGAAAAATATTTTCCTTTAATTGATGGCCATACAAAGGAAAGTATTTTACGTAGGTGAAAATGAAAATGTAAACCTTGTTCACTTATGGAGTTGTTCTATGTGCATCTGTGCATATTAGTTATAAATAAGGCAGCGATAACATTTTCTCTCTAATGTGTCTGGTTACTATATGTTATTGAGTGCTTTTTTGCTATGATCTATAACTGTAGCCCAAATCTTATATTATCACTCCAGTAATGAACAGGCCATGATCAATATGATGTTGATTTTATTTGAATACCTTCATTCAATTCTCTTCTTGATTTATGACTAAGCTATAATTTAATCTAGATTGGTTTTTAAAAGCATAGATTACAGGAACTTTGTAAACCTAAGATTCTATTTTTGTTTTACCCATGGAAAACTGATCAATTGCAATACAAAAAAAGATGAAGATATTCTACTTAATAACTTCATAGAGAGGTATTATTTTGATAATCATAAACATTGTGAAAATCTACATTGTAATTAAAAGAAAAAACTGGTGTATTACATGGAATAATAAAAAATAAAATCTAGAATGGAAGATATTTTTGTATATATTTAACAAATACAACAATTTTTACAGTATGAAAATAAAAGGATAAATTAATAAATACTAGTTATCTAAAATAGACTGATAGTGATCTTTAATTCTGTTGACCTATTAAAGATGCATTTTTCCCTTGGGATAAAATATTTCAAGTATATGTAATAATAATAATCTGTGAATAGTTACTTTTCTCTTGCCCTTTCCCCTTAACGATAACTTTACAAATCTCAGATTATAGTATAAACATTCAAAGTATGTCAGTAGAGATGAGTATATCAAGAAAATAGAGATCGTTTATAATACCGTTTCTCAAAACTAAAGATTGTCTTCATTTTGATATATGCTTTTCTATCCTATGTTAAATTATACATATGGATATATACACACACACACAAAGGCACATTGTTATTAAGTAAATTGCATATACTGAACTTTTCCTTGCCTTTTTATTTAAAAATACATCATATGTACATCATGACAGTAAATGTCATAAACATAAAATACTTATTTAATATCACTATAATATACCACAATGAGTATAAGAAAATCTACCATTTTTATCACATAAGCTATTTATACATTTTATTATGATTTATTTTTCACTGTGGTAAACCTCATTTTATATGCATGTCACACACGTGATTATTTTAGAATAAATTTATAAATGTAGAATTTATGGGTCAAATAATGATCTTTCTTTAAATTTGATATGTAGGACCAAGTAACTTGAAAATGTATGAATGCAGAAATGCTCATATGACTAGTCCTGGACATTAACAGTTTTTTAAATATTTACCAATGCATTGTTCAATATATTCAATCATTTTTTAATATATTTAATTATTATATTAGAACATAGTAGTCTACTATTGCTTGATTAGCATCACTTTGATAGCAAGTGAAAATTATAAGATGTTCATATTATTGGTTCTTAGAATTTCTAAATTTGTGATACCTTTACAAGTTATTTGTCCATTTATCCATTGAGACACTCATTATCTTTTTGCTACCTTATACTGCTGTATAAATTGTTTTTAAATTGTATTTTGAGGCAGAAATAAAATAACACATTAAAAGATATGGTACACACATTTAAAATAATTTTAATAATAAATAATAATTAATAATAATTTATTTTCAAGTAAATGTGAATATGCCTTTTTATTCTTGCCCATTCTGTTTTACTCCTACCATTCAGAGGAGTGACTATATATATATTTTTTATTTTGGTGTTTATAATTCCTACACAATTTTAAACCTAGTAAGTATATAAATAGTATTTGCAAAGAATGCTACCTGCTATTTTAAACAGCAAGTCAATGTTACTGTTTTATTGCAACAAAATTTGGTTTCTCATTTAAATTACAGTCCAATATGGGTTGTTGAGAAGCTCTGCTAAACTTATAGGAAGAGAGGCTTCTTCTAGAAAAAACTTCTGCCATCTCTTGGGCCCTCAAATCTTGCATTGGCCAGAGGTGAGGGCAAATCTGATTGTGGGCAATGTTAAAGACTGGCTTGGAAGTTTTGTAAGTCATTTCAGTCCACATTCAAATGTCAGAACCCAGTTGCATGACTCCTCCTTGAAGAAAATAGATTAAAATTTTCCACATGGGTGGCTCAGTCAGGTAAGCATTTGGCTTTTTTTTTTAAATTTATTAACATACAATGTATTGTTTGTTTCAGGGGTACAGGTCTGTGAGTCGTCAGCCTTACACAGTTCACAGCACTCACCATACCACATACCGTCCTCCATGTCCATCACCCAGCCACCCTATCCCTATCCCCTCGCCCCTCAGCAACCCTCAGCTTGTTTCCTGAGATTATGAGTCTTTTATGGTTTGTCTCTCTTCCCAGTCCCATTTTGTTTCATTTCCCCCTCCTTTCCCCCCACCCCCACCCTACCTCTCAAATTCCTCCTATCAGAGAGATCATATAATAAATGTCTTTCTCTGATTGACTTATTTCGCTTAGTATAATACCCTCTAGTTCCATCCATGTCATTGCCAATGACAAGATTTCAGTTTTTTGATGGCTACATAGTATTCCATTGTGTATATACACCACATCTTCTTTATCCATTCATCTGTTGATGGACATCTAGACTCTTTCCATAGTTTGGCTATTGTGGACATTGCTGCTACAAACATTTGGATGCCCGTGCCCCTTCGGAGCACTGCATTTGCATCTTTAGGGTAAATACCCAGTAGTGCTATTGCTGGGTTGTAGGGTAGCTCTATTTTCAACTTTTTGAGGAAACTCCACACTCTTTTCTGGAGTGGCTGCACCAGCTGTGTTCAGCTTTTGATTTTTGCTTAGGTTATGATCTCTGGGTCCTGGGAATGAGCCTCAAGTCAGGCTCCCCACTCAGTGAGGAGTCTACTTGGGATTCTCTCTCTCTTTCTCTCCTTCTGTCCCCTCCCCTGCTCACACACTCTGTGTGTCTCTCTCTCTCAAATAAGTAAATAAATCTTAAAAAAAATAAGACAGAGAATAAAGAAGGAAATAAAGAATAAATAAAGAGATAAAGAAGGAAATAATTTGAATGTGGTGAGCTATTCTGCCATTTTATAGGCAATTTTGGATGAGCTTGGACATGTGAAATAGAAGAGCAAGAAAATGAGGCATGACTTGTACAAGACTTTTACTTTTGAACTAGGAACTCCAGGCTCCATCAAGACAAAGGGCAGAAATGGGACATGATTATTTTCACAGAATATGGAAAGAGGAAACATTACTCTAATTTCTAAGCTTATTTATTTTGCTGAGGACCAATTATTTATCCATTTTAATACCCTTTCCAAAGTCAAGGATTTGGTACAAGGCAATCAGTTACTTTTCACATTGATTACAGCCTTATGCAAACAGAAATAAGTAATGTATTGTTGACAGGAAGGAATTAAGATTTATCTTGAGAGAGTGTGTGTGTGTGTGTGTGTGTGTGTGTGTGTGTGTGTTCATTTATGTTAGGAGGAATGGTGAGAGAATGGAAGAGTCTGAGATTCCTGGAGAATGAAGGTTATTAATGTGAACTAGTTATTCTTTCTATTCTCCATTGCTATTATTTTCTTATGATGTTACCTAGCACTCTAAGCAATCTTAGAGCAACTTCCAGTCTTTTAAGCAACTTCCATTGCCAAGTCTGCTGTTGTCTCTACACAGAATTACTATCCTATAAAATTTGGCTACATATTATATCGTGCTTAATGTTTCACTTCCAAAGGGGAGCTTTTGATGACTTTGACTAGATAAAATTTTAATGCTATCCTCATGGCACATTTTCTCCCCATATAATCATCATACTTCTAGTTATTATGTATAGAAAAACTGTATCCATGTGTAAGTCCCACGAGGACAATGGCCAGATGGGTTCCTTTCCTTGCTCGATCACAAGTAACCAAGTAGTATGTTAAACAATTAATAAATATTTAACTGAATTATAATTAGATTAAAAGTTATTGGCCAAAAGGCACAACTACACAAAACAATTTGTGTTATCTATTTGATTAAGTTAGAGACTGAAATACTCTAGGCTACCCACACACACAAAAATGTCTATTCTTTCAGATCATATCTGTTTTGTGTTATTAGAGATCACTTACCAGGCTTATGGACTAAGAGGAAATACTAAATTATAGAAATAGGCAGGGAAATGATTCTTTGGAATGTATTGAGGTAAAGAAATAAGAGAATAAGGAAATATTGAAAATGAAAGGAAATATATATATATATATAAATATATATATACACACACACTTTTGTTTTCTCTCCAATACATAAGGTAATATAGATAGAGTGATGTCCTGAAGCTAGTTTTTATTAGCTCACATACCTGACTGTTAAATTTGTAGGAATACTGTGAGCCAAGTATTAAATACAGTCATTGTAATGTATATGTAACATATGTGATGTATTATATAATCACATTATATACACTTATTATTAGTGCTAAACTAAAAAATTGTTTAATGAATATAATTTGTAGAATATGAGAAATAGTTGGAAAATAAATCAAATGTCACATTTGATTATAATAAGGGTAGTGTTTTGGGAGGTGATTCCATTTGTCAAATCATAGTTGAATAACAACCATAGATGGGCTACAGGTATAATTTGATGAAATTCAACAAAAGCCCTCTGTGGAATCAATTGGTTATATGAAATTTATAATAGAGAACATTATATATACTGTTATTTTAAATTATGTACCACACATCCTTCATATCAGAAAAATTTATAATAAACTTTGTACAAAAATATGCACATTTTTTCCAGAAAGGCCAGTGGTTAAGCATTTATTAGCACTCTATTTTCTAAATATTCTACCAATATACTTCCCTGTTCCCTAAATTTTCTTTTTCCTTTCAATACATCATTCTGCTTAAAGTTATTGAATTCAAGTTTGTCCTTGACCTTTGGGAATTTTTCTTCTGATAATATATGCCAAACATCTTAGAGATATAAATATCCATACACTGTCCTTTTACCTCATTTGCTTATCAGAAAGTTGCTAATCAGCTTTTAAAAATTCTAGTACAGATGACAAAATAATACTTGTAAATACTCATGCCTTATATAGTCAATTTAAGACCTTGTGGGCATTTGCAATTAAAATCTTTGGCAATGTTTTAACAAGCGAGTTAGATAGAGACAGGTACAAGATGTTCTGATTAGTAATACATATGTTCACCAGTGCATGTTTTGAAGAGGACAAATATTGATTGGGGTTGCATTTCACATTTGGTGGGAAATGCCAAAAGATATTATAATATTAGTATTGAATTGTAGAACACTTAGATTACAAGCATAAGACCTTAAAAATATAAATGTGGCTATCATTTGTGAGACTAAATAAGATATAAGAAGTATACTTAAAATTATCAGAGAGTAGATCCTCTCAACACGTTAGAGAGAATTCTTGAGGTGCAAGAAAATTGAATGAGATGGACACTTGAATCTTCATAAAGAAATAAACAGCACTAAAATACATTTATTTATTTAAAGTACACATGACTAAAAATTAAAGCACTGTATTGTGAGGTACATAATGCATCCAGATTTAATACATATAACAACTACTGAATGAAAGATGGAGAAGAAATTAAGTAGACTTAGAGCACAAAATTTCTAAAATTTTAAGTGAACTGGTAAATATTAACTCTAGAGAAATTATGAGAAATTTAGAATATCTATTATAATCCCTAAATCACTCACTAAAATAGTAGTGCAAAAATATTTAGTTAAATGCTAATAGATAATTCAAAATTTAATTATAAAAACACACACAAAAAAAGATTTAACTAATCCAAAAGAGGACAAGGAATCAGGAACATAGAAACACAAAATAGAGCGGTTAAGCAAATTATTAAGGATAAAATGGTAGACCAGAATCCAAACATATTAAAAATTATATGGCAATGAAGACAGAAATTAAATAATTGATTTTTAAAAATGAAATCTGAATCTGTGCTTTTTAAAGAAAGGCACTTAAAATATGCTCTATATTTTCTATATTTGTATATATTATATAAATATGGGCTGAAACTAGGTCGACAAATTTATTCCATGCAAAGAGAGTATAAGAAAGCAGAGTTTATATACTATACGAGGAAAATTATGATTCAAGGCAAAAAATTACTAGAAATCAAATATATATATTATAAAAATAAAACCTCAGTTTGTTAGAAAAACATAACAATCATAACTTTGTATATGCCAATAGCAAATTTTAAAATATGTTAAGAAAGCCAAGGGGACAATTTACCATTAAATAATCACAGCTGGAGATTCCAACATGTCTCTTTTAGCAATGAATAGAACAACAAAATAAAGACACCAAATAATTAATACCTAATAATTGAACAAAACTATCCACTGTTTTTACTGAATTGATATTTATAAGTCACTGTTCTCAAAAAACAAACATACCTTCTTTTCAAGTGCAAACAGTATATTCAACAAAATGGACCTTGTGTTTGGACCGAAAACAAAGATGGAATCTTAAAGTCAAAGAAATAAAGAACCCTGATAAAGGTAACTACGTAAGTAAATATAAAAGCCAATATTATTGTGCACGGTTTGTGACTTTTTTAGATGATTTGAGAGGCACATGAATAAAATAGAAATTATAAGTTTATGTTACTATATGCACAATATATAAAGTTATAATTTCTGACAGTGGCACATAGGGGTGTGTGAAACTCCATGGGAACAGAGATTTTATAAACTATTGAAGCTAGTTGGTATTAATTTAAAGTGGCTCATTATAAATTTAAGATGCAAATTGTAACCCCCAGATGACCACTAAGAAAATGATGCAAAATATATACAAAAAAAGAAATTAGGAGGAAATCAAATTCAACTAAGAATCAATTAAACATAAAAGAAAATAATGAGGGAACTGAGAAACAAAATAAATATGACATATAGAAAAATATATCAAAATGGCATAAATAAGAACTTCCATGTCAGGAACTACTGTAAGTGCAAATGGAAAAAAACTAATCAAAAGTCAGAAATTGGCTGAATGGGGAAAAACAAACAAAAACACCAAAAAACATTTTTTTGATCCAGCTATATGCTGTTTATGAAAGCCTTACTTTAGATGGATGCAAAGACATAAATAGGTAGAAAGTGAATGAATGGAAAAAGATATTCCATGAAAATAGTACTTAAAATTGACCTGAAATGGATATACCAATATCATAGAAAATAGACTTTAAGTTAAAAATAGTTACAAAAGACAAAAAAGATATATATTTCTAAAAGAGCCAATCCATAAAGAAAATATAACAGTTTAAACAGGTACACACTTAACAATGGAGCCCAAAAATACATGCAGCAGAAGTTAACAGACCTGAAGGAAAAAATGGACTATTTAAATAATAGTCGGAGATTTCCACATGCACTTTCAATAATGGACAGAACAACTTGACTAAAGATCGATAATGAAATAAATGACTTGAACAACTCTACCAATTAACTAGTCCTACCAAACACATACATAACATTCTACCTAATAAGAGGAAAATGTACATTTTTTTCTCAAGTACACGTAGAACATTCTTCAGGATAGACCATAGGTTAGGAGGACGCACACACACACACACAGACACACACACACACACACACACACACACACACACACAGTGGAATGAAACCACAGATCTACAACAGAAGAAACAGTAGAAAATTTCACATATATATGGAAGTTAAATTTTTAACCAATGTGTCAAATCATAAATTGAAAGACAAATTATGAAATGAATAATAACTAAAACATACACTAAATATTATGTGATATACCAAAAGTAGTGCTCAGAGAGAAATTCATAGCTGTAAGCACTGACATTCAATCTTAGGGGCACCTGGTTGGCTCACTTGGTTAAGCATCTGCCTCAGCTCAGTCATGATCCTAAGGTATTGGGTTCTAGTCCCACATCCCCACATTGGGCTCCCTGCTCAGCCAGGAGCCTGCTTCTCCTTCTCCCTTTGCCATTCCCCTTGCTTGCTCTCACTTGCACTCTCTCTCTTTTAAATAAATAAATACGAACTTTAAAAAAATAAATGTTAAATCAATAACCTAACTTTACCTTAAGGTACTTTTTACCATAGGTGAAAGTTACCTTTTATCTTAAGGACCTATAAAAAGAAAGGCAAAATTAATACCAAAGCCAGTAGAAAAAGGAAATAATGAAGACTCTAAATGAAATAGAGACTAGAACATTAGAGATAACGAAAGCAAAAGTTGGTTCTTTGAAAATGTCAACAAATTGATGCACCTTTAGCTAGATTTGCTAAGAATGAAGACTCAAATTACTAAATCAGACGTATGGACATTCCCACTAAACTTATAGAAATTGAATGGATTGTAAGAGACTACTATAAACAATTGTATATCAACAAAGTAAATATCTTAAAAGAAACAGAAAAATAAGTAGAATGACACAAACTGTCAGAACTGTCTGAAAAATAAAAGAAAAAATTGAAACAGACTTATAAAAAGTAAAAAGGTTGAATCAGTATTCGAAATCCCCAGCAAAGAAAATTTCAGAACTAGATGGTTTAATTAGCCAATTTTTTAAGCATTTATAGAAGAATTTATAGAGCTATTTTTAAAAAAGATTTTATTTATTTATTTTTGAGAAAGCACAAGAGGGAAAGATAGCATGAGCTTGGAGGGTGGGTGGTGGGGGAGAGAGAGGAAAAAAGCAGTCTCCCTATTAAGCAGGGAGCCCCACATGGGGCTTGATCCCAGGACCCTGTGATCATGACCTGAGCCTAAGGCAGGCATGTAACAGACTGAGCCACCCAGGTGCCCCAAATTTATACCAGTAGTTCTCAAACTCTTCCAATAAATGGAAGAGGCCAACATCACCCTGATACCAAAGCCAGACAAAGATCACAAGAATAATAATTATAGACCAATATACCATATGGATATAGAAACAAAATTCCTAAACATAATGTTAAAAAACTGAATTTAGCAGCATATTAAAAGGATTATGCACCATGAACAAATGGAATTTGTTCCAGGAATATAAAACTTATCCAATGTAAGAAACATAATACAATATGTCACACCCATACAAATAAAAGATTAACACTCACACTCACAAAAGCACACAATTATTTCCTTTGAAGTGTAATAAGAATTTGACAAAATTTAACATTTTTCCAAGAGGAAAATACTAAAAATTAAGAATGAAAGAGAACTTTCTCAAGCCTATAGCATCTAGGAAAAATTTATGGCCAACATACTCAATGATGAAAAATTGAAAGTCCCCCCCCTTTTTGTATGCTGCGTTATGTTCCTGAAAAATACATGTTGAAACCTTCACCCAGGTACCTATGAATGTGACCATATTGGGAAATAGGAACTTTGCAGCTGTAACTAAGATTAAGTAAAGATAAAGTCATGGTTGAGTGGGATGGACCCTTGATCTACTATGACTACTATCCTTATAAGAAGAGAATAGACAGAGGCAAATACAGAGAAAAGAATGCTATGTAAAGACACATATAAAGGGAAGACAGTCATATAACAACAGAGGCACAGGTTGAAGTTTTACAGATGAAGGCTGATGAAAGCCTTAGATTGCCGGCAACCATATCTGCAAGGCAGAGAACACGGCCCTGCTGACACCTTCATTTGAACTTCTAGCCTCTGAAACTGTGTTAGAATATATTTCTGTTTTTTTAACCTGTGCAGTTTATGGTGGGTTGTTATAACAGATACGGAAATTAATACAGCTCCTAAGATCAAGATTAAGACAAGATTGCCCACATTTACCAGTTCTACTTAACATAGTACTGGAAGTTCTTGCTGAATGAAGAAGTAAAATTTTACCCCTAATTTTATATGACATTGTCCTAAAAATCCACAAAATGAAGCTATTAGAACTAATAAATGAATTCAGGAAAATTGCAGGATATAATATCAGTACACAAAAAACAGTTGTTTTTCATAATCTAGCAATGAACAATATGAAAAGGTAATTAATAAAATGATTCCATTTGGGCGCCTGGGTGGCTCAGTGGATTAAAGCCTCTGCCTTCGGCTCAGGTCATGATCTCAGGGTCCTGGGATCGAGGCCCACATCGGGTTCTCTGCTTCCTCCTCTCTCTCTCTGCCTAATCTCTCTCTGTCAAATAAATAAATAAAATCTTTAAAAAAATAAAAAAAATAAAATGATTCCATTTATAATTGCCATAAAAAGAATAAAATGCTTAGAAATAGGTTTAACTGAGGAGCTGCAAGACTTGCACTGGAAGCACTAATATCTTCCTGAAAGAAAATCTAATAAATGGAAAGGTATCCTATGTGTAGGAATTGGAGAACTTAATATTGTCAGATAGTATTTTTACCCAAAGTGATCTATAGTTTTAATGCAAATCCCTATCAAAAATCCAGTGACCTCTTTTTTTTCTAGAATTGGAGAAGTTAATCCTCAAATTCATAAAGTTTCAAGGGACCTCAAATAGTAAAAAAAACAAAGAGAAGACAAAACAACAACAACAACAACAAACCCACAAACGAAAAATAATCACAAAAATGATTCATGCATGCTGATTCCAAAAGTTACTACAAAGCTACAGTTATGACAAAACAGTGCGGGTCTGGCATTGGGATAGACATATACAACAATGGAATAGAATAAAAATACATAAATAAACTCCTATATCTATGGTCAATTATTTTTGGCAAGGGGCTAACACTACTCAATGAGAAAAGTATAGATTCTGTAATAATTAGTGCTGGGACAACTGGGCATCTACTTACAGAAGAATGAAGCTGGACTGATTTCTCAGGTCACATACAAAATTTAAAAAGAATCAATGGCTTAAATATAAGAGATAAAAAACGAAGACTTAAAAGAAAACTTAGGGATAAATCTATGCAACCTTGGACTTAGCAATAGAGTTTTAGATATGACATCAAAGCACAACCAACAAAAGAGTAAATAGCTAAATAGGACTTCATCAAAATTAAAAATGTTTGTGTGTCAATTAACACTATCAGGAGAGAGAAAAGACAACCTATATAACTGATCGGGATCTATTACCCAGAATATAAGAGAAACACTTATGCTTCAACAATATAAAGACAAAAGATGGGTAAACAGCATGTGCAGACTTTCTACAAAAAAAATATACAAATGACTAACAAGCATGTGAGAAGATGTCCAACATTGTTAGTCATTAGGTAAATGTATACCAAAATCACAATGAGATACCATATCATACCCATTAAGGTATCTATAATTTAATGCAAAGCAAGACAAAAGAAAAAACAAGATATGCTGGTGAAGATGTGGAGTAACAGAACCCTCATACATTGTTAATGACAATAATGAATGGCACAGACTCTCTAGAAAACAGATTCATTTCTCAGTAAGTGAAACATAGAATTACCATATGACCTGGCAATTTTCTTTCTAACGTGTGTTTTAAAGAATTGAAAATTGTTGATTATACACTTGTAAAAGAATGTTCATAGCTAAACTATCCGTAATAGCCAAAAGGTAGAACAAGCTAAATATCAGCCAATTGATAAATGGGTAAACGAATAACAGTATAGCTAGCTATACAATGGAATATTGGTCATAAAAAGGAGTGAAATACTGCTACCTGCTACATGATTAACCTTGAAAACTTTATGCTAAGTAAAAGAATCTAAACATCAAAAAGCATATATTATGCGATTGCATTTATAGGCAATATGAAGAAAATGTAAATTCATTAAGACAGAAAGCAGATTATTGGCTGCCAAAGGATTGGGAGAGGGAGATGTAGAGAGTGACTGCTTACTGAGTATAGGTTTTTGTTTTTGTTTTTGTTTTTTTTTTGGCATGATGAAATATTTTGGAACCAGGAATTTCAGAGCCACCTTCCAAGTTAAAAAAAAAAGCTGATAAAATTTATCTAATTATAATTAGTTCTTTTCTCTAAATTGCTACTTTAAATGTTCTTTATCATATAGGCCATTTTATTTTTATAATTTTTTTCTATGAATAATTTGACCTTCTATCACCTTGTCACTTTATTTTTTTATTTTTAATTTAGCTAGAGATTTAGTAGCTACATTTTTTCATTTCTCTTAGTTAGTTGATTTCATCTATTCTAACTTAGCTATAAATTCCTTTCTTTGTTAACCTATGACCTGTGTAATTTCTTAAACATAATCTGTGAATTCTCATCATAGTTCTTTGATATCGAATTATTTAAATATAGGTTATTGAAATAAATTATGCCTTAAGTATTGCATATTCTGATTCATCAGCTTTAAAACTCTGAATTGTAAAACCATCATAATTAATATTCTACTTCAAAGGCACACAGGGGGTAAATTACAAAAATAGAGAGACATTTTGTTTTATGAAGACTAAATCTATTACTTATGTGGATAAAGATAAAGACTATTTAAGAAAATAGTCACAGATGGAGAGCAGAATAAATATTCTTTAATACTAACATGCTGTGCTCTCCATGTTTCTCGGATAGTATATTCACTTTCTTACCAATTAATGTGTTTTCTGTCTCTGGATATATTTAGATACATGGTACTATCAACCTGGGAGAGCACTCAGTAAACAGCTGAATCTACTTCCTCAAATTGCTATATTATGAAAGTATACAACGTACATTACTATAATTTCTTTGGAGAAATTATTTCTATCATGGTGGTCATAAAATAACAATTGGTCACCAATGTGGAGGGTGGTCTTAAACTACTAAATAGTGGTATACCTCTCATCCCTGAAGGAATATGTAATTTATGTAGCGAAGAGAGCATATTTTTTATTACTGTAACTGCCCCATGATCTGTATAGACTTGTAGAGGATATAAAAGTTTACCCCTATTGATATCTTCTTGTTTTCTATTTTTAAGTAAAATTTTAGATTTGTTAAAGGTGTAAGATAGCACAGGGAATTTATTTTTTTAACCCTGAACAACTTGAAAAATAATCCCAAATAAATTACATCATTTCTTCTTTCCCTTCTATATACCATGAGCATTTGGCTATTTATTTATTTATTTTTATTTATTTATTTTTAAATATTTTATTTATTTATTTGACAGAGAGAGATCACAGTAGGCAGAGAGGCAGGCAGAGGGAGAGGAGGAAGCAGGCTCCCTGCTGAGCAGGGAGCCCAATGCGGGGCTCAATCCCAGGACCCTGAGATCATGACCTGAGCTGAAGGCAGAGGCTTTAACCCACTGAGCCACCCAGGCACCCCATATTTGGCTATTTAAAATAGCATTTTAAGATTGCTATACTAATAGATAATTGTTCAACAAACTTCTAAATATTTGTTCATATGGATTGAAAGACTGAAATTAACAAATTATACTTTTAAACAAAGTCTATACCTGGTATATATGTAAATATCTATACCTGGGAAAATTATGATTCCTTTAGTTATTAGAGATCTAGCCCAAATGGACTCATGCTAAAAAATAATGGGGCACCTGGGTGGCTCAGTTGGTTAGGCCTTCAGCTCAGGTCATGATCTCAGGGTCCTGGGATTGAGCCCTACGTTGGGCTTCCTACTCGGTGGGGAGTCTGCTCCTTCCTCTGCCTCTCCTCTTGCTTGTGCTCTCTCTCTCTCTCTCAAATAAACAAATAAACAAATCTTTAAAATTATAAGCAAAATTAAAAAAAACTTCAAAAATGATAAAATTTAAAATCTTATTTTCAATATACAATGGAAGAATAGAAGTTGGTATGATTGTTTATAAGCAAATTGGATCCACAGCTTAAATGGGATTATCTAAACTATCTCTGTTGTTCCCTCTTCTAGCTCATCTTTTCTTTTATTGGCCTTATATTTAACACATCAAAAATTTATTTTAAGACAAAAATAACCTGAGCAGTGAACAGAAACCAGATTCACGTTCTTTCAGTATCATAACTTTAGAGTCCAGAGGGTCTTTCTCATTAATTTTAGGAGAATTTTTTTTTTGAGGCAACTGTTTGACATCTTTTGTCTTATTACTCTGCTGCTTTGTTTTATTACTCTGATTCTGCTTTGTAGTGGTTAGGAGGAAACTGATTGTCTGTGGTCTGTTATTTGAAGAAGGGGTAAAAGTAAATATTTTCCAAAAATCAGCATTATTCTGTATTAAAAAAACATATAAACATAAACACACCAGAAAGATGACGGTAAGATTGAAGAATCCTACTATCTTTTTTTTCTCATTACATGGTGAGCTAGTAAATAAGTTGAGGAAGGTAAATGTAGATATGAATTATAGTTTGATATACACTGAACTTTCACATTTATTCCCTATGAAAAACTGCATACTTTTTAATGAAGTTCAAGAATCATCTTTTAAAATAATTATTTCTTAGAATGGGACCAAGAAACCAAATCATCATATTAGCTCATAAGAGCAGCCCTTTAAAAACAGCATTAAATACTCCAAATCTCTTATACCTATTTGGAGCTAATCATTCTCTTAGGCCAGCTTCAAACATTGACCTAATCTCTCTCACTCTCTCTCTCTCTCTCTTTTTTTTTGGACCTAATATCTCTAACTATAGATTAATTTGTATATTTTAGAATTTAATATAAGTAGAATACTGCAGTGTAATAGCTGTGATAAATGGCTTCTTCCTCTCAGGACAATGCGCATAAAATTCATCCATGTTGTTGTTTATGCTAGTAGTTCTTTCCCTTTCTTGGTTGTTACTATTACATTGTCTGAATAAGCTAAAGTTTATTATTCAATTACTGATGGAAAATGTTTATTTCCCAGGATTTTGACCATTGTGAATAAAACAGTAACAAACATAAAAAAAAATAAGAGCAGCCCTTTAATCTATTTTTTAAAACTGTAGAACTTTGGAACAAAAAAGAACTTACAGATCATTTAACCCAAACTAATTCAGTTACAGATGAGGAAACTGATTCTTAGATAGGTTAAATAGTTGTCCAAAGTCACACAAGAGATTTTAAGCAGTCACAGAACTTACGTCTTTGTAGGTTCGTTATTTAGGAAGCCGCCATCAAGACTGGGAAGTGCAAAAATTGTATGATTTGCCTTAACAAGAAAGTAATGATAGTTTAGGGAAGCTGGTACAGTCCACATCTAAATGTATACACATCAGGTATGAACGAGATGAGGTTCTTTTTCTGTCAACTGTTGTCCCTTTGTCCACACAAGTTCCTTTAAGCTCCAATTTTTTGCCAAAGAGATCTGCCAAAGGAAAATCCAATCTATAACATGCAAGAAAAAATTCTCCAAATGACCAAAAAACAGGAGAAGGAAATCATACAAGTAACACAAGAATTAAAACCAAGGACAGAGCAAAGGCCAAATAGCACTGATGTGTTTCAGAGATGTGGAGAAGGATATCTCTGTTCTTTAAAACTTTTGCCCAACATCATAGTTTCCAAGAATAATCTTCCAATTGACTAATAAGAAGGTAACTAACTGTTTTCTTACTGCTGCATTGTTTCTCATTTTAACTTCAGTCATGGAAACACTTAGAAATTCTGAAGAAAAGTAAAAGATAATGTCCTTACTGACCTAGATTAGGTAGGCAGGAAGATAGATAGATAGATAGATGATAGATAGATAGATAAAAACAAACAATAAAGTACAATTCTAAATATTTTCTTTGCATATCCTAGAGTTTTATTAAAGTAATTGTCCTGTTTCAAAGTAGTGCATTCACCTCTTTCTATACTGTCATTTTTGTCTTTACCTTAAAGTAACCATTAATCAGACATACATATGTAGAGTGAATAACTCATTAGAGAAATATCAATTTTAAATGGAAATTATACTCATGAATTGAAAGCAATATTATTATTAAAAATAATAGCATTGATTTTATGCATACTGAAACTGAAATAATATTAAGTGGCTTATAGGGATTATTTCATTCAATCATCACAAAATCTTCTAAAAATTACATAGTTATTAGCAGATAGAAAAGCAAGAGTTGAACAGGATTGTTTAATTCAAGAACCCAAACTATTATCTGTAAAACTAGAACTGATATAAAAATGGGTTCTACAGGGCGCCTGGGTGGCTCAGTGGGTTAAAGCCTCTGCCTTCAGCTCAGGTCATGATCTCAGGGTCCTGGGATCGAGGCCCACATCGGGCTCTCTGCTCAGCAGGGAGCCTGCTTCCTCCTCTCTCCTCTCTCTCTGCCTGCCTCTCTGCCTACTTGTAATCACTCTCTCTGTGTCAAATGAATAAATAAAATCTTTAAAAAAATGGGTTCTACAGCAAAAATAATCACTAAAATTCTCAAGAAAAAAATAATAGAAAAATATATAAAGATTAAACTGAAAAATATCTAAGTAGAACATTCATGGTATATTTTGCTCTTAGTAACTGCATAGAGGCAAATGCTTTGATTCATACATATTTGAATAAAATATGGACCAATAAAATTATAGCACAGTAAATCTTTGGAATGAAAAGAGAATGAGAAATAAGCAAAAAGCCTACTTATTATAATAGGTTTAGTGATTTATTTGAATAGGACTTAAGATATTAGAGATATTGATAAAATTTACAATATTATAAAATATATTATTATATTCAATCTTACATATATGAAAATCGATGTGTAATGTAAAGAATTTGAGCTTAAGTAAGTTTGTAATAATGTACTATAAAGCCCAAAGATGATGAGTTGGTCATGGCACTGGTTTCAGTAAACAGTAATTCAAAATTAATTGAAAAGTCCAAGGTTTAGTGGAAATAAAATATAGTTTTTAAATTCCTTCCACATCAAATTTATGTCATCTTGAAATCAGAAAGAGACACTTGGTTAGACTCCATGTAAAGTTAATATACATATCTCTTAAGAATATATTATAGTATAAGTGTTACTTTTAAATTATATAGAATAAAACTTCAATTTTAGATATATATTTTTTAATTTGATTAAGAGAAAATAATTAAATTTGTATTTTTTTTGAAGACTCTAAAGGATATATTTATATGTAAACTATAAAATATTGAATGGTGATCTTTTTATTTTCATAAGGTATCATTTGTTCCCCATCCCCTGTCTTATTTCTGTCAGTCACACATCAAAAACCACTACTAAATTGTTTATGTATTTTCATTTTTTAAGGCTGCTTAATTACAAATATATATTTGATTTTTGTTTAAATTTATATAAACATATCACACTTTTCATTTAAGTCTATGTCAAAATATACATTTTGTATTTTTCTCATTATAAAAACATATATATGTGTGTGTACACATATATATATATATATATGATCGCCATATATATATGATTACTATCATCAAAACTTCCTTTGAAGGTCTTTTTAAGATTTTATTTATTTGAGAGAGAGAGGGAGAGGGAGAAGCAGACTCCCCATTGAGTGGAAAGTCCAACATGGGGCTCAATCCCAAGTCCCTGAGATCAGGAGCTGAAGGCAGACTCTTAACCAACTGAGCCACCTAGGCACCCCTCAAAACTTCTTTTGGTATGACATAATTTATGATATTTCTAATATGTAATCGTGTTTGTTTTTATATCTCATTATATATTTATAACTAATTTCCAGTGCCATCAGGGAAAAGTTGATATTTTAAGATAAGAACCATTTGGAACTTTGCATTCATACTTAATGATTAAATGTTCCTAGAAAATTTCCCAACTACACCATTCTTGGCAGAACACACCTTATGTGGTTCTTAGGAGCAAGACGCCTAGTACTAATTTGTCTGAAAGAAGAACAATATATAGACTTATAATAACTATCATCAAAATGCTGCTTAGACTATATTCTGTATATATCAATCCAGTGTGAAAAAATAATAAATTTATGAAAGATACCCGATTACATAATAAAGAATTCTTATCCCTGCTTTTATTACTAAAAATGGAGCTCTAGGTAGATGACAAAAAATGTCCAAGAAAAAATCCAAATTATAACCATGCAAATTACAGACACATTAAATGTTTGCGATTATGAATTCTAATTTCTTTGACCAAGGTAATGAAGTAGAATATGTAATTAGTACCATTAAGAGTGTGCAGAACTGACAGACAACAGCAACAACAAACTAGAAGCATTTTTAAAATGTTGGCGGGACAATTTCAATGAAACTAAAAAAATAAAACATTGCTTTCATTATACCAGAACATCAATATTTTTAAGACTTATAACTGAGAGAAATTTCTTAGGATTAACAAAGAAATTGAGAACTATAATAAAATTATGAGACTCAGAGTTCAAACTACTTTCTGACTCCTTTATCAGCATTCTGACTCATGAGAGATTTACTAACCAGGAATAGTAGTTCATTACATTCTGACTATCCTCGTCTCTATTAGTTGCATACACTGAAACACAAAAAGTAATAGGAACGTTGTTGAAGTATACAGTGAAGCACTCAAAAGATAAATAAAACTTGACACATTAGATTATTAAAAATATTGGTGCTAGAAATATTACATGAAAACATTGCATTAGGTACTTTTAAAGAAACCTTCAATTAATTGGGGTGACCAACTTGATCAATTTCCTTTATTTCTGCACAAAGTGTTTCTCAAGTTTGAAAGCAGAGCAATAGAAAGCAAAAGACTTCAGAATTATTATAGGTCATGCATGCTATTGATTCTAAAATTGAGTCATTATTACTTTCAATACTTGGCTATCTTGTTCCAGCATTTCTCAGTCTATAACCCTTTTAATGTAATTTTATATCCTTGACTCTCTCATTCTTGTGACAGATTTCTAATTTTCATTACAATTCCTTCTCATTCTTGTGATTGCAGACACTAAATCACACTTATATTTTCAAAGGACTTTTTAACTTTAAAAGCTGGAGGTGAGATTTTGTTTCTCTTTTCTCCTAATCTCTAAAACTGTGGCTGTTATACAGTCTCATAGTTCATCCATGCATTGCCTCTGAAACCGAAGTCTTCCCTTTGATTTCCACTCTCCTAGGTTTATCGACTCATTAACACTTGCCTAGAGGTCTGAAAGGCTGTCCAAAGAGACTCCCAGGTTTCAGTTTCCTCCATGGTATGCAGGGAAGTTGACCCATCTTCATTAAATCAGCTCTGCTTATCTTACACCTTATTAATTCAGCTCCAGTGTGTACTTTTCCTTTATAGAATCATCAGGATACATGCAGCATCCCCTGCAATCTAACCAAGACCCATTTTGCCAAATGTATTTCTTCCCACATCCTAAAAACAGTCTATATTTCACTCAATCCTGTAATTTACCTTGCACTTTTCTATCTCTATAACCAAGCTGTTTTCCCACATGGAATTCTTACTTGGGGGGAGGGGGCGGTGTATATATTCCAGTTCTCAACTAAATATTATATCAGTGGAAGATGCCTTTCAAAGTCTGCGTCTTCCTTCGTAGCATGAAATATTTGAAGGCATAAATCTGGCTCATTTTTGGAATTCTTATTTCCTTCGGTTTTGTAAAGTAGGCACACGGCATATTCCAAATAACAGAATGTTGTATGAGTTAATAAGAACATCAGTTAACATTGGTTATTTGGTACTCAAATCATCACTTCAGGGTGGAATGAAGATAATTTTCTATTCTCATTAAAGTTTAATTTTCATTGAGCAACCATTATTAAGCATGACTATTAACACTTGCACAAGTAATATTTCTAAATAGTCTTCTACTTACCCTTATTTGTAAAATTGCATTGTTTTTGAAAAGATAATAAGCATAGTTTGTAAAAACGGAAAATATATATTGATAAAAAATCACCTAATTTTTGTAATTCAATAATTAATCACAATCCTGATTTTTAAAAAGATCATCTAGACATTTTTATACCTGTGTACACATGCACATTTAAAAGATAATTTAGCCTATATTATTAATATTTTCCTTATAACACAATATAGCTATTTTAATAGCTACTTTGTGTTACCCTGAATAAATTATTAGGATAATTTACATTTTAAGTGTAAATTGACATTTAAGATTATTTACATTTTAAGGTGATTTACATTTTAAAGTATTATTATTATAAATACAGTACCCATGAATTTATATGACACTTTGGAAATAAGAATGATGCATATTCATATTTACTCTAATTATAAACAATACATATTTTCAAAGATTTATTTATTTAGGGAGAGAGAGAGAAAGTATAATCAGGGAGAGGGGCAGACGGAGAGGGAGAGGGAGAGAATCTCAGGCAGACTCTCTGCCTAGAGTGGAGCCCCACTTGGGCTCTATCCCAGACCCCGAGATCGTGAACTGAGCCAAAAATCAAGAGTAGACACTTCACTGACTGAACCACCGAAGTGCCTCTCTAATCATAAACAATATTATAATGAACGACATTGCACATATTTTTCAGGTAAACTATTTTTATTGTGGCTTCTTAAAGTTTGAATTGCTTTGTCAGAGTATAAATATTTTTTAAGTCTTCAAACTGTGCTGCCCTCAGAAGTGTCAGGATTTTACATTCTGCCACCAGCAATAACAAGTAAATATTCCCTGTGCTCTCAATAAGCTGGAAATAGTTTTCTATAATGTCCTAAGTCTAAATAAGGGATCATGTCACAATGTTGATTGGACTTTTATTTGTTTGAGTTCTGGTGATGGAGAACATTCTTTCATACATTGTTTCGGCTACTAATATTTCTTCTTTAAATTTCTAAAAGCTTAAGAAAGTCATGGTTTATTTTTTGTTTGAATTTGTTTTGTTTTGCTTTGAGGTTGAGTCCTGGCTGCATGAACATTGAAGACAACAGAGAACTATAAACTAGTTAAAGTAATCACAAGCTAATGTGATTTGATATTTATTTTCAACATTACCTGAGGGTGGAAATATAAAAACATATTAAAACATTTAAAAATATAACATTTAATAACTACTGATGATAATATGATAATTAAGGGTAATAAGATAATTGAGGATAATAGGGAAATCTATTTTTAATTTATTATTATAATTATATATTTAGATGAAAAAGAATAAATGTATTAGAAGTTCCTCATTAAACATATTATATTTTATCAGATTGATTTATTTAGTATTTTATATATCAGCCTATAAAGATAATATATATTTTAAGTCAGGCTGAAGTGGCTTCACTTGAAAAGAACAACGTTTGATTTACCTTGTAATGTGTTCTTTATTTTATTTTTTATTAAGGACATGAGTCAGGAAGACATAAACCTTCTGAAATACAAGAATAAAACAGAAAATGTCAATTTTGTGAGTATGAATGAGTACCAACCCATCTCTAAAGGACAATTGAATTATTATCAGAAATTTTTTATAGGTAGTATGAAATGAATAGATTGCACTCTGACCAAAGAATCATTTTAACCAGAAAGAAAAATGAGCTCAGTTATTGATAGGAATATCTGTTAGAATACAATCAAATTGAGAAGAAATTAATTATAATTTCTCATTATATCAGTACTAGCTAAATTTTAAAGTTTACTCTGTCTTATGTAGGGTGTGACTGTCAAACTGAAAGGTGGTTCATTTAGTTATAATTAGATTTTTAAATGTTTACTTTCAGTATTTGAGCTAAATATTATCTTGGAGGACTAACTATCTCAAATAGTCTTTTCCCTCTATAATTAGATTAATATTGAGTTGCTATAGTCAGATCAAGTTAAATAATTACAACAGCTTTTTTTTAATGCAATTGAATTACTGTGAAAATTATTGATAACTACTAATCACTTGAGGACAAATACCTAGATAAACATTAAGTTAACCATATAATTATTCTAATTGAATATGTAATAAAAAGTAACTTAATATATGTTAAATTAAACTATCTTAATTATGTATATTTGTGTCCTGCTGACTTT
Organism: Ailurus styani; assembly: GCA_002007465.1. Classification (NCBI taxonomy): domain Eukaryota; kingdom Metazoa; phylum Chordata; class Mammalia; order Carnivora; family Ailuridae; genus Ailurus; species Ailurus styani. The sequence goes on along the minus strand of LNAC01000099.1, from coordinate 614,383 downwards.
GCAAAGATGCAAAGGAGCGGAAAATATAAATATTCTCAAATTATTTGTAGTTGAAAAATTTTGTTCCAAAATATTCTGAGAGATAGTAGAAAAAAATATAGTCATGAAGTATTACATTTTGTTCAGCACTGTATTTGCTATAAAATATCTTGCTGTCATGGACAGTAAAATGAAATCTGTTATTAAAGGCTGTAGCTTTATCAGAAGTCATCAATCTGTTAACTCAAACATGATTCTCAAAATTCAATTAAATGTAGTTGACACAATCATGTTAAATGTACACATTGCTTCTAAGGACATATCACAGTGAGTCTGTTCTTAGTATTCCCATGCCTAACTATTACCACTTACTCTGCTGTAAATTCAGTAACTTAAAGATTAAGTTGCTATTTATTTTAATTGTTCTACATGAAGCTTTTAGAAATATCCAATTTTATTTTTATATGGATGTCTCTTTTAACTTTCTAGTATTACCTGTAAATCTATTTAGAAAATCTGTTTTATCCTCAGTATATATTTCAGAATACAATAACCTTAATTATCTTTATATCACTTACTTATGATGAAAAATAATCAACTACGTTATGGATCATCTGTTAGTTACTCAGCTATTTAAATATTATCTATAATATCAAAAATTTAAATGGAATCTTGTTTCTTATAATAAAACAAATGGTAAAGACACACAAAAAATCTTTGATTCATAAATTTTTATTACTTTAAAAACATTTTGGATAAATTTTGATAGATAATATACATTGGTAAAAATGATGATGATATAAACATAGAAATAAAATATAATTTGGTGATGAAAATATTCAGATATATGGATGCCATATGAATTTTCGGTTTATTTGATGTTCATCTTCATTGGAATATGAGTTTCAAGCTTCAAACAAAAAATGAAGCCAGCCAGACAAGTTGTTTTACATTAAATTTCAGAATGTAATATTTTGCCTATTGTTTGTTTCTTTAATGAATTAAAGAATTCATTTCATCTATTTATTCACTACATTGTGTGGACCATCTAATGTGTACAGGTTCTTTTTAAGTATTAGGGGACACAACAATGGACAAAACGGAAAGATTATATACGTTCTCATGGAATTTCATTGCTGAGTGATAATGTCACAGTAAGAAAACAATAACAACAATAAAAAACCTCAATTACATGAACAGCCACAAAAGAATAACAATGAAGAAGCTAGTTCTTAATTAGTTAGAGGCTCTCTGATGATAAATGACCATAAATAACGAGAAGGAACTTTCTGCAGGTTACTTGCCTTGTTGGTATCAGATATTTTTTCTCATCATTTCTTGGTTCCACTGTGTTGAACAAGAAGACTGATCTCTAATCTTTCCAACTGGGACCAGCAGAGAGAAGGGATGGGTGGAAGATTGGGAGGTGGAGGAAAGGAAAACCAAGAATATTCTGTCTCTGCATCTTCAGCAGTTGCTCTATTTTCTTGGGCTCTGGTTGCCATTGATAACCCATTTCTACATTTCTAGCTTTCTCTAAGCAGTGTTTTATATGGGTGTGGTCCCCCATCCCGGAAAATCCAGACTGTTGGATTAGATTCCACCTCCTTTTCTCATTATTTCTTTAGTCCTGTGATGGATAGCTGTCTCCTTGTTGCCAACAAAAGAGGGTCCTATTTTCTGTTTGTATGTTCACCTATTCCATCCCACATTATCAATTTCTTGCATTGATGATCTCATTTTAAAATCCTAGAGTTATTTCTGTGTTTTTGACTAAACTGAAATTTATTTTTTAAAAATACTGATGCCTATGAAAATCTAGAGAGTAAAAATGGTTTTTAACTTTGTCCAAAGTTATCAGGAGAAGCTGATAAGTTTTCAGTAGCTATTTACTTTTAGGACTTTCAAAAGAGTAATTGTCTTAACAGAATGCTTGAGGATTTGTCAATACATTTTCCTAAGAAGAAATTAAGTCTAAAATCTATGTTGAGAAGAGAAAACTTAAGCAACCTGTGTTAGAGATCCAGTGTTTTATTTTGCTTTAAAAGTATTGGAAGAATTTCTAATTTCTTTTGAAATGCTTTTGATTATAGCACAAGTTACTGGGCTTGCCCCCACAGAATGCTAACTGCATTAAAATAACCCTGTGTTGGGTGTCTGGGTGGCTCAGTCAGTTAAGTGTCTGCGTTTGGCTCAGGTCATGATCTCAGGATCTTGGGATGGAGCACCACGTTGTGTTTTCTACTCAGCAGGGAGTCTGCTTCTCTCTCTCTCTCTCTGTCTCTCAAATAAATAAAATCCTTAAAAAAATAAAAAATAAAAAAATAACCCTGTGTAAATGAGTTAGCAAAATTTTCATTTAATGGGATCTTATGATGGAAATTCCGAGAACTTCCTCCAGACAGAGATACTATTTTATAAAACTGTAAAAGTAAAATGAAAAACTTAAAATAAAGCATGAGGACATATTATAATCTAAAAGATATTCCAATTATAATTTTATAGGCTTGTCTATGGTGCAAATTCTGTCGGATCTTCTTACTCGTTTTGCATACTTCTGTCATCTAGTATATTTTCCTTTTGTGACAAATAGCATAAAGGAAAAGATGAGTGGGGTAATAGAAAAGTAGCTCCAAGATAAGTTGTATTTTACATGGTTCACGCTAAAAAATTGTCATTTTAATGCTGCAAATAGTAGATGGCAATTGGTATGAGTACTTTATTTTGCTTAGTTTTCCTAATGCTTTTTTTTTTGCCTTGTAGAACTAAACTGCTCTCTTATTTTAGCATTCACATAGATTCTGACCATATATTTTTATTAATTAGTTATAAATTAAAATATTAGTTCAATAAGATTATCGAAATGTGAAAATAAATGTTATATTCACCAAAGTGTGACAAGAAAAGGGGTCAGTCAGGATGAACGATCACTGTTTTCAAACAAAATAGGTGCTTATTTTCTCAGTAAACATTTAGCATTCAAAATTTGCTGAACCATGCGTGACTGGTAGAATGTAAAATGAAGGGTACTTTGCCAACATCTAACAACATTGCATAATTACATTTTTTATTAGACTCACTTCTAGAATCAATTTTAAAAACACATTATTAAAATATGATATGCTATTACTTGCAGTGCTATTGCTTTGTTATTAATAATAACAAAAACAGGAGGCAATCCACAAAGTTCACTAGTAAGGGACCAGTCAACAAACAATTTTGCATCCTCAAGAATGAATACCATGGTGCTATAAAAAGAAATGAGAACTATCTTTTACATATTACTTTGGCTGTGGTTTTCAACTGGAAGTTATATTGCCCGCATCTGAATTCACACCTGGAGAGCTTTTGATTGTCATGACTTGGGGTTCCTACTGATATCTAGTTTTGCAGAGACCAAGAATACTGTTAGTCACCTTACAAAGCATAGGAAAGCCTGCCAAGTAAAGAATTATCCAGCCCCAAATTTCAGTAATGACAAGGTTGAAAACTCTTTACTTATAGTATCAACACCAGGATAAAACTTTTAAATGAAAAGTTTAAATGAAAAATGAAATGAAAAATATGAAAATGAAATGAAATAAAAAATGAAAATGGGGGAGAATGAAAAATATGATGGGGAGATTAATGTGTATAGCATTCTATCCAATAAACACATATATAGTTTTAATTTTTTTCCAAGCCCAACTATAACCAGCTTTAATTTTTTTTTCTTACTTTTTTTTTTTATTTGACACAGAGAGAGAGATTACAAGTAGGCAGAGAGGCAGGCAGAGAGACAGGGAGAGGAGGAAGCAGGCTCCCTGCTGAGCAGAGAGCCCGATGCCAGGACGCTGAGATCATGACCTGAGCTGAAAGCAGAGGCTTTAACCCACTGAGCCACCCAGGCGCCCTATAACCAGCTTTAATTAAAGAAACTTTTCATAAATGATCATGGTATTTCGGGCAGGACATGGGAAGACAATTACAGTATACACTTTTAAATTCAAATATTGAGGGAAATTTATAAATTTAAATTTAAAGAAAATTTAAAGAAATTTATAAATTTGAAGAAAAATTTTGAATTGGAGGGACAGACTAGAAAGGAGATAATAGGGATAAAACTAGAATTCTTTGAATAGCTCTCTACTCAATTTAAATGTAAAACATGCAATCCCTCAGAAATAAAATAAATGTTAAAAATCAAATAGTTGTGTGATATGTTAGATTTTGCTTATCAGAAATAATTTATCTATCTAGAAAGAGTGTTTCTGATGGATTGGGAGAAAATAGAGAAACCACTGAGTTCCGTGATTAAGGAGAGCATATTATTATGTTTTATTATTGTTGTTTTTATGAAGAGTGAATCCAAGTCAAGAATGCAAAGAAACAGAAATTGATGCTATAAAGAGAAAAGGGAAATTTGATAGAACTAAAATTCATAGAATAGGGAGGGAATAGAATACAGATGGTAGGAAGAAGGAGCAGGAAATATGCTTCTTCCCCATGTTACAGTGGAGATGTAACGAATGAAAACACAGGGACCTTTTGAGGAGAAGGGACTGGCAATTGAACAATCAATTCATATAAACCTGGTTTTTTAAGACAGTTTATTGAATGTGAAGAGATTGGGATTAGATTATGAATGTAATGTAAAATGCATGGAAACTATGAATCCAGAGGTATTTTAGGTCAATTAGAAAAAAAAGTAAAAATAATTTTTTAAGTTCTGAAGATGTTTGAAATAAACCTTAAGGAAATCTGAATTGTGTTACTATGTATCTCTGGCAGCCAATATAGAGCATCTACTTAAACTGCATAAAAGATAAAGATGGAAATAAGAATATATTAAATTGCCTTGTTTATTATATTATTCTAATTGTGTTTTTAATATCAACTTCTCCAATCTTTTTTCTGTTCAGAAAATAGTTTACCCAATCTATATTTATATGAAAAGAAATCTAAGCATATGAGCATATCAAATGTGTTTTTATCTAGTACATTTGTATAGCAATTATGAAATAATATATATATTTCTAAGTGACAAACAAATGAGCATATGTTATAGCACTTAAACAAGTATCGCTTGTAAATAGCAAAGTCACAGGAGTTCTTGGTAACTCCTCCTGTTTTTTGGATTCACCTTATCTGCTAAAATGCAAATTAATAGCAATAATTGAGGATTTGGAAATTTTCCCAGGAAGTTATTTTACCAAACATGTTCAATTTAAACTTAATTAAGTTGTTTTGGTTGTTGTTCATTGGTTTGAAAATGATGACACTTACATAAAAAAAATATATGCTGAATTAAAAGTTGTAATTTTGCCACTAGATCACTAGATGGTATACAGTTTCTTTAAGGAAATTTGAATTAGGGAATGTGTACAACAATGACTTCATATCCAATAGCTAAATTTATTCATTAATGATATTCATTTCCATCAAAATTAATATATTACTACAGAATATTTTTAATAGAGATTATAAAATCATCTTCCTATTCCTATATAATAAAATGATGGCTTTTCAGATTGTTGGTTAAATATTAAGACATACCATTTTTGTTTATGATTTGTTGTATATTACCAGATCTACCTCAGTATATAATTCATGAAAATGCTAGATAGTAAGATACCTATGAAACCATGAATTTTATATTTATAAGTTCTTCAATACTACAGAATATTTTTGGATTATTATTGAAAACTAATATCCAATGTGATATTGTACCTTTAGTAATAGGCATCCCCCAGGCTAAATAATTCCAAAATATCATCATAAAGGTCCCAGATAATTCCACACTCACTAACTGAACTATATTAATTAATGTTTTAAGCCTACTAAAATTTTAAGGAAACCGGACAATTAGTAATATCTGAATGTCAAAAATGAAAAAGTCACATAACTGCTTAACTGAATAGTTGTGAAATATATAAAATATATTGGAAACATTAAGTGAATAAACATTAAGTGAAATAGCTCAGCTATAATTGTAAAGAATTTTCCAAAATCTCTTAATAGAGGTAGAACATTTTTGTTCTTATTCAATACCTACTGTGCAGATGTGGGCCATTTTATAGATATGTTTTCATGTAAAATTATAGAAGATGTCTTTAATATGAATAAAAAAGTGATTTCGAGTTTACTGTTTAGGGAAATATAAACTGAAATTTTAAATGTTAATACTAACTTGGAAGTACTTGCTTTTAAAAGAAAATCTGATGTTGATATTAATTCCTAAAATGGATTTGTTTTTGTTTCTCATTAATTAACAAAATCTTATGTAGATTTCTGATTTCAGCCAATATGGAATGGCCACATTTTTCCCAGTTCCTGTCTTACAATTAACAAAATGAAGACGAAAATTGGAGGAATCACCCTGTGTATTAAGACTTATTGTATACTTATAGCAGAGTGTGGTATTCTTAGAATGATAAACATATTGATCATTAGAACTCAGAAACAGATGCATATAATATGCCTAGCTGATTACTCACAAAGGTGCAAAAGATACTCTGTTATATTGGGTAGTCTTTTTCAACAAATTGTGCTAAAGCAATTCATCATCCATAGGTAAATGACTGACTGAATGAAAAGAACTTCTACCTGGATCTCATCCTTACACAAAAGTTTATAGATCATGGATCCATAGATTATGGACTTATATGTGAAACATAATGCTATCATTTTTTTATAAAAACAATATAAGAAAATCTGTGGGATCTAGGGATAGGTAGAATTCTTGGACTTTACTCCAAAAACACTATCCTTAAAAGAAAAAAAAAATCAACAAATCAGATCTTATCAAAATTAAAAACTGTTGGCCTACAGTAGACCCTGTTAAAAAACCAAAGGATAACCTACAAAGTGGAAAAGAATATAGATTATATAAAGAACTCTCAAGACTCAACAGTAAAAATCATTCTAATTAGAAAATTATTAAAATACGTAAGGGAACATTATACCTAAAACAATGTACAGATAGCAAATAAACACATGAAAGATGTTTGCCATCACTAGTTGTTAAAGGAAAGCAAATTAAAACCACAATGAGATATTGCTATATGAGCCTATATTGAAGTCTGAAAATTAAAAAAAAACGATTGACAACACCAAATGCTTTGATGATGTGGAGAAACACTTTTACATTATTGGTGGAAATGCAAAATATTACAGCCACTCTGGAAAAGAATATGACAGTTTCTTACAAAACTAACCAGGCATTTACTATACAAACAAGTAATTGCAGTCTTGGACATTTATTCCAAAGAAAAGCAAACTTATGTTTACATGAAATTCTGTACTTAGATGTTCATAGAAGCTTTAATCATAATAGCTAAAAATGGGAAAATATCTAAATGCCTTACAATAGCTGAATGTTTAATCGGTCACACATTCCTGCCATGAGATATTATTCACAAAGACTATTGATCTATTGATACAAACAACAATTTGGATAAATATGCTGAGAAAAAAAAGAATCTCCAAAGATTACTTGTATGTGATTCAACTCATATGCCATTCTTAAAATGACAAGTTTACAAAGATGAAATAATTAGTGATTGCTAGGCCATAGGGAGGGAGGGCATGAGAGATGTGACCGTGACCATGGAAGGTTGCACAATGGATCTTTGTAATGGAATTATTCTGCAACTTGACAGTGTTGGTAGTCACACAAATCCCCATGTGTTAAAACTACATACAACCAAATACACATGTATGCATTGTAAAAATCTGAATAGGATGGTGGATTGCATTAATGTCAATTTCTTCATTGTGCTGTCTTACTATACTTATGCAAGATATTTACATTGGGGGATACTGTGTGCAGGATATATGGAATCTTTCTTGGAATCTTATTTCTTATAAAAGCACATGAATCTATAGTTGTTGCTAAACAAAAACAACAACAAAAAAATCTCATGCTCGATTATACATTTACTATTTTTTAAATTTTAATTCCACTTAAGTTAACATATAGTGTTGTATTAGTTTCAGGTGTACAGTAAATTGATTTAACAATTCCATATGTGACTTAGTGCTTGAGATAAATGTACCCTGAATCCAAATGTTATGTAGAGAAGAGTAAAATAATTAGCACAATTTCTATACCAAAAGGAGACAGAGTTTGGATTAAACCACTGGTGTACTCATAAATGTTTAACAACTAGCTGGGGCTGGGGGAAAGTGGGAAACAACCCTGATTATGTAGCAGTTGCTGATTTCTCTGCGACAGATACTCTCATCATGGCCAATTTTTAGCTACCTCACTGAATGCTGAGATGGGAAGGGATAAGAACAATTGGTTCTCACAAGATGATGCAAGCCAGCTCCAGCACACTAGTGAATCAGAGCTGCTCTTTGAACCGTGCATCCTGAACCCTTAGTTTGGACATGTTTACTTTTCTTGCCTAATTCAGCAACCTAAATATTACTTTTCTGTTTCTGCTAAATCCAGTCTTACCTGGCTTATGCAAAGAGAACAAATACTGTACTTGGTCTGTTGGCTACTACTTTCTTCTAACTTGGGCGTAGGATAAATGAATATACTGCCTGCACTATTTGTATCATGTCACATAATGTCAATGTATTACCATTAAATAAAGTTGGATTATATCTATTTCTCTATCATGTGTATTGGTGCCCATACATATGTGTACATGTATTTGCACATGTGCAAATGACTGTATCGCAGGAAAGATCTTGAAGCACATTTCTTTGGAATCACAATACATACTTGGGGATTATGACGAAAACACCTTCAACATTATTCACTTCAAAACACTGGGTGGTGCAATTAAATTTAGCTCATTAGCTTCTTTTCCACACTTCTCTTGAATGTTTTTTTCCCACCAGTGCTAGATAATTCTTTGATAAGAAATATGAAGTTTCTAATAAATATTTAGTAAACTAATAATAATGCTTTTTATGATTAATTATTGCCACCCCTTAGCAGTAATTTTCTGTTAATTTGATATTTAATTCAACTTGTGGTTATTTTTGTGGTTGATTTTTTGCCCTGAAAAAATACTTCCAAACATCCTGCTGATTTTCTACCTGATTTTTTTGAGGAAAATAAAGTCAATACAATTGTTTCTAGCTCTCTCCAAACCATGTTGCTCTCTACAATTGAGTGGTTTAGTTGTTCTGTCACTGAGGACTTTTTGTTTCCTGTGTAAAAACAGTGAAAAAGTGAGAAGTTTGGAAAATTATATTTTGTTTTAAATTATTTAAGACTGGGAGGGGGGAAGCTGTTAATCAACTGTTGCTAGTTGTTTAACCACAATTTTTTTCTAAGTAGTTCTTAGAATCTGGACATTCCTGTGGTTCCTTTGAGGATGGAGAACTCACTATATGATGAATTCTTGCCTTATTTATTTTTAAACATACCTGAACCCAATTGGAAAAAATTTGGATGGCTGACATGTAAGTGATTTAGAGAGTCAAGTAAAAGATTTCTATTTAATTTTCCTTTTTATTTTATGTTTAATTTCAAACACGAGGCTAATTAAATATATTTTACTTATAAAGAAAACAGATCACTCAAGGGTTTCACAAGCATCAGTGAAAGCAAGGGCATCAGCATTTCCCATTCATCGATCTTAGTGTAGTAATTCAAATTTTACCTCCTTCTAAATAGGTCTATAAAAGTTTGGTACCTATTAAGTTGTCTTCTTTTAAAATGATTGCCGTGAAATAAAACCAATGGAACATTTATTTAAATTGAACATAGTCTTCCCAGATAAATAATTAGCACTTTGTTTCGAGGTTAAATTTCAGACTTAAATTCTCAAACAAAGTTTGGCTACTACTTTTATGATATTCTGAAAATGATGCATAGTTGAGGTATTTGTGTACAGAAATAAAACATTGCATTAAGGGGACTTAATATTTGTTTTCTCAACCCAGGAAACTTTTTTGGAGTAGGAACTTTGTTCTAAGCCCTCTAAATCAACCATAGTTTTGCTGTCAACATTGTATATGGTTCAGAGGGAAAAAAAAAAAAAAGTAAAGGTTAAAGTGTGGCAAAATGTTAACAACTTGTGAATGTAGATAAAGAATTCTCAGAGCTACATTATACTGTATTTGCAACTTCCCTAAGTTTCATTTTTTCGAAGTGCAGTTCCCTCCAAAATGAAACAGAAAAATGATATTATAACATGCTCATGCTGTGTGGTTGGCCCTTGCTCTGGACTTCCGGGATGCTGTGAATAGTAGGTTGAGAGCAGGCATGAGGGGCATGGGTAATACCAGAGATACATGGATATACAGAGCTGATCCAGCAACTTATTGAGACATTTCAGAGGAGGAATTTCTGAGTCAGGACATATATGTTGTTTATCAAGTTAAAATATATAATAAATTTGGGAGTTCGTAGGGAATTGGCAAGAACCAATGTATCCACGCAAACCTAGTTTTTGGAAAGTAGACCATCCAGAACCGGGGTTCTCACAGACCAAGCAGGAACACCTGGGAGGGTGTCAGGGCATTCAGGAGCTCTGATGTTCAGTCAGTACACTTTTCTGTGCCCAGTTGCAGTTTGATTACTTGCAATTTGGAGACAGCTTCTTAAAATGCAAGAGCCATTAAATTCAATCCCACGTCAGTCAAATAAGAATGATGATATTTAATTAAGTAAATTCTCTGAGGATTTAAAAGAAGTATGTATGCCCAGGACCTCCCTGGGTCTGTCAGCTCCTAGAAAAGCACCCGTTACATTGAGGTAATCTCTGAGTCTCATCATTGTTAATGGGAAAATCCCAGTGAGTCGTAGTGTTCCTAAATCCCTTAAATATAAGATACTTTCAAAAGGGTGTTTTATATTTTGGCACCTGAACTATTGTTTCATGTTGTCTAAATTTGTATTTCTTATTATAGTTTTTGGAAAAGTTCAGAAGCAAAATCATGGAATTTAAAAATAAGTCAAAATGTTTATGGAAGATTTAGAGGAAATCATCATGTCTTTAACATTTATATAACTATTTTCAATATGAGATGATAGACAAATGATCTACCAACATATGCTCAAGGACTCTCATTTTTATATCACTTTTTAAAAATACTTTGCATATTCATACTCATATATTAATATATCTTGCATATATTAACTTTCTCTTGGGTTTAGAGTGCAAAACTGTTGCCAAATTGGAAAATAAAAAGTAATCACTAATAATAATAATAAAGGAAACAGGATTTATTTTTAATCAATATTTTATTACATTCTTAACTTGTTTGCCATATACATTATATTTTACAAGATTATATTTGGCATATTTGCCAAATTTTTCTATATTCTTTTCTCTCTCTAGTCATTGTCACTATTACTAGATTAACCACAATTTAAGAGTCTCTGGTTTGAGATGTCCCTCCAAACATCTCTCCTATATCAGGAAAACTAGGAAGAAAAGACAGTAGAAAAATAAAAATGTAGTAACATTTTATGATTTAATAGTTGTACTTATCTTCTGATGAATTTGTTGTGAATAGAATTATTTAAAATAAGTGAGCTTAAATCTGACTCTTTAGACTTCTATATGAGTATAATATTCACATCATCTAAGATACTGAGAGATGACTTTCCTTTCTCGGGCAACTGATTTTGTTATGTGAGAACTATACCCAAACATATATATCTTTCTTTTCTCAGAGAAGAATACAACAATGCAAGTAATATTATAGCAATAAAGTACATAGTAATTCAGCTTGTTGGTAGTGTATATTTGCCATCTATGCCATCTATTTCCATGGTCATATTTAACGCTGAAAAATTTGTATGCAGAATAAATTTGGTTTAGTTGCTGTCTCTACTGGTGGGTAGGGACATATACCTGATTAAAAGGGGTATTTTCTCAGGGTGTTGTAGAGTTGAAGAAGTATACAAAGTCAAACAAAAAGAAAACAGAACAAAATTCATATTTAAATTGGTCATGCAGTTCATCTTATCAGGTATTTATTTGCCTATGTTGCTGGGTTATTTGAAATAAACTGATAATATAAGCAGTATTACAAGTTCCCTTAACTTCATTTAAAATATGTAAGTTAAAGTTAGTTTTGCTTAAGAAAGTTAGACTTTGAAAGTAGTCTTCATTGGGTAATAATGTGGAAGGTAAATGTATTGTGTAGCAGAATTTATTTATGGTCATTTTACCTGAGTTTTATCTATACATTTAAAATACTGAGGTGATCTTACTCTGAAACTGTTAACATTTTGTGAACACTAACACAATTTTAAAATGATTATGATTCCTAAAGGCTTTATAAAATTTTGTTGTTCATTACAAATCTTGAATAGGCTTCAAATAAGAAAATGTTGAAGTATTTAAGGATGTAATATGTCAAATGGAAATCAACATCAATGAAAACAAAAGGCGTATTTTGTCAGAACTCAAAATTTAATGAGACAAAGAAGTAGGATTGAAAACAGGAAAAAAAATTGGGAAAACAGAGTAAAGAAAATTAATAAGAAAAACAATTTAATGTATATTATTTTTCTGGTCACTCTATAGATTTAGGATAGTCCCTCAAAACATAATATTGATTTTGGATAATACCATACATTGACCAACAGGTTCTGAAGTAATTTTTTACATAATGAGATTTTCTGCTGAGGGAAGTACAGGATCCCAAGCAAGTCTGAAAAGTAGCTGGAGAGAATGGAAAAGGGATACTGGCTTGGGTTTTATTGTGTTTAAGTTGTGAGGCTGGGGTAAAGTTTTCCACACTGGCTGGAACTGAGTGGTTTGAACTTTCTGTTGAATGCAGAGCAAAGGAGCATCAAGATTTCTGACTGGTTTTCCCAGACATAGAGCAACAGGGGTAGAGGGAAGGGTGATGCTTAAAACCTGTCAGGAAAGGTCAAATATAGAACCAAACTTTTTTATTAAAATTCAACTTTGGGGCACCTGGGTGGCTCAGTGGATTAAAGCCTCTGCCTTTGGCTCAGGTCATGATCTCAGGGTCCTGGGATTGAGCCCCACATCTGGCGCTCTGCTCAGCAGGGAGCCTGCTTCCCCCTCTCTGCCTGTCTCTCTGCCTACTTGATGTCTCTCTCTCTCTCTGTCAAATAAATAAATAATATCTTTTTTAAAAATTCATCTTTGATTAGACTGATGACCAATAGGGGAGGGGATAATTTGAATTTAAGTAAGCCATTCTAGTCCTTTAGAAAGTCTATTCCCCTGAGGCTGATGAGGGAGGTGAAAGTTCAACTGAAAGCCCAGCACTGTGTAAATTGTAAAGCTGCATGTCTTATTCATCATCAATAGTGTTTGGAACTTCAAAGGGGATTGGAAATGTCTTATTGAGTCTTTTTAATGTGCAGATACATGTGTGACTTTGATTTATATGTTGAGTTTCTGTGAGGCATGAATGTCCTGGAGTTCCTTTCCTCAGAGTCGATAACACTAGATGAGGAATTTCTGTCAGTGGTTCGCTTGATTCCCTTAGGTCTCTGATCAAAAATCACTTTCTTAGAAGGTCCACCCATGTTACCTTTATCCTCATGGTTGTCACTTTTGAGTACCCCTTCGTGTGTATGTGTGTGTGTGTGCGTGTGTACCTACCAGTAACTGTTGTTATATTATACATATTTTAAATTATTTGATTTTTCCAAAACAGTAAGCTCCACAAGAAAAGGAATTTTAATTTGTAATTTTTATATTCTTGGCTTAAATAATAGGGTCTGGAGCTTAATGAATGCCATTTAATTAAATAAATCAGTTAGGAGTGGATGGGCCTAATTCAACTTAAGCAGTGAGAAAAGTGAATCTTGCAGGGGGTTTCAGGGAAAGAAGTCATCGGAAGTGATTCTGTCCTTGTAATTGGACATCAGTAGGGAAATATATTAACCTAACTTCCATTGGCAATTATCTTATGAACAAAATGGAAAAGAAACATCCATGAATGTACTGAGTACAACTTAGGCAGGTCAATAATACAAAAGAGCTCAGCGTTCATCATTAAGCCCGTGGGCCAGTTCAAATGCTTGCCCTTCAACAGGGTGACTATAACATACTTCTTTTTAGTAGCTGATATCATCTAATAGAAGATATAATACCTCCATACCACAAAGAAAAAGAATGTTGCAAGAAGCAATAATTAAGATACAAATTATTTTACTACTAGCTTGCATATTATAAAATATATATTATGTAGTATATGACATATATATATATATAACTATATATTAAGGGCCTTTACAACAAAACAGAGAGCTACACATAAAGGAGATATAACATGTTCATAACTTTATAACCTTATATAAATTTATTCTTTTATACAGGTACTCATTTTTGTATCATCAACCATGTTTTATTATTGAGAAAAATTTATGGCCTTATTTTTTATCTATAGTCAGTCATTATTGTGTATTTAATATAATTTATAGAGGTCCATTATGTAGCTCCAAATTTTATCTATTTTATTTTTAACAGCATACTATTGGCTCTATAAATAGAATTTAAATTATTGTGGGTAATTTAAAACAAACACCAGTCATAATAGATTTAAGATTTTAAAGATATAATAGCTTATAAAAATTCAAATCAGAGCTTATTTGCAGCACCAAGGGGCTATGAAATACACTGATTTTTTTTTAAGATTTTATTTATTTATTTGACACAGAGAGAGAGATCAGATCACAAGCAGGCAGAGAGGAGATAGGAGGAAGCAGGCTCCCCGCTGAGCAGGGAGCCCGATGCAGGCCTTGATCCCAGAACCCTGAGATCATGACCTGAGCCAAAGGCAGAGGCTTTAACCCACTGAGCCACCCAGGTGCCCTGAAATATACTGATTGAACTAAGCTACCAATTTCTTTCTTTCATAGGTTTCTCTCACTTTTACTATAAATATTTCAACCAAAATAACCTAGGCGTTCCTATATGCTTAAGGGTGGCCTTATAGTGTAGGGAGGAAATTGAAAAAAAAATACAGTCTCCATAGTACTTTTATAGACTGAATTTTACTGTTTTAGCTTTTACTAAATTTTTACTAAATTGACTGAGTATTTTGCAATGGCCTCAACAAGTTTTTCTGGAAATTATTTTTCCTTATAGACTGCTACTTTACCTGTTGAGATTTACTAAATTATTCAGAGATGATTGTGGTCAGCATCTCCTAATTGTGTTTCTGTCATTTGATTAAAAAAAGCAAACTTAATGAAGATTAAGTTCCTTCATCTTAGAAGAAAGAGGAACATATAGTGAAATAAATATTTCATCTCTGATATTTAAGCATTGGGCTTCCTGCTCAGTAGGGAGTCTGCTTCTCTTTCTCTCTCTCCCTCTGCCCCTCCCCACTGCTTGTTCTCTCTCTTTCTCTCTCAAATAAATAAAATCTTTAAAAATATATTTTGGATGGTGCTGACGGGCTCAAAGCCATGGGTTCCCACACAAGTAAACTTCCCAGTTAGCTTTGAGTCTCCCCATTTATCTTACTGCTTTTCCTTTAGTGTAATCACTAGAACTTAGTCCTAGAGAACTCTAGCCTTCACAAGTCGTTCGACCCCTCCTCTACAAGTAACATTGGAATGGCACCTAATATGGAGCCTCTCCTCAATGTTAGAGCCTATTCCCATCAACCAGCTGCAGATTTTCACCAGCGAGGGAACACAACTTAAAGCTTTTTGACTGCAGATACTTAAACCCAGCCGTAGTGACTTCTTTGTGGTCTCTGGTTGCAGATGAAGGCTTTTGTTCTTTAGTGGGTATAGGGGAGATAAAACGGGCAGAGTCAGGAAGTGTTTTTATTCTTTGTCTTGCTCTGGACCACGTGGGAAGATTTCCTTGGATTCTGTTTGAATTTCTGTGAGCAGTACCTCCTGGGATTGATGGAGAAGCTTATATAAAGGTACCAACTCTCTTAAGTTTTTGTGCTCCACTCTTTCATGCTAGCCCACCCTCAGTTGTTAGCAATTCTTTAAAAAATCTCTAGCTAAATGTTCTTACTGGCTTAGAAGGTGTTTACTTGTGTCTATCCCTTGTAAGTCAATGCTTGGATCCTGTTTCTTCTCTCCGGATTTCAGTCTCCAGATTTCAGATTACTTGTTTTCCCTTTGATTTTGGTTTTTTGCTGGCTTGAGAAAAAGTTGTCAAATTGCGGGCTTCAGTATTTTTTCATATAAGTCTAACCTGATGACTCAGCAAAAGGTGAAGGAAAATTGTGTTGTGTATGGTTGCTGTTCTGTGAGTTTTACTTCATTCCTTCAAGTTGAATACTGTTCTTATTTCAATAAATTTCAGTTAATTAAATGAATGATAATGTTATTTTAATAGAAACATGTGATATCACATATAATCATCTGAATCAGTAAACTTACGTGTAAGCATTTTTAAGAATGTCACCATAAAAATTCTTAGCATAATTCAACCAATTCACTTAAAATATATTCAAACTTATAAACTCATTAGTGAATTAATGTGATTCTTTTTTAAAGGAAATATTGGTTTACATTTATTTGGCTTTTAATTAAAAAAAACAAACAATTATTTAAAAATAAACATCCAGGCACCTGGTTGGCTCACAAGGTAGAGCATGTGACTATTGATCGTGGGGTTGTTTGAGCCACACATTGAGTGTAGAGATTACTTAAAGATAAAATCTTAAAAATAATTTAAAAATTTGCTCTGTTACTCCTATTTTAAATCTAACTTATCTAAAGTTATTTGTCCATTTACTTTAGCATAACACTATTACTAACAGATAATCATACGGTAGTAAATCCTTTTTCTTATTTAAATGGAGTAATTCTTCCATATATTTCATCAAGTATCTAAAAACATTTGTTTTTGCTTTTACTAACAATTCAGAGAGTAGTGGTACCTTATATATCCTGTGAGTTCAAGGTTAAATTTGAGTTTGTGGAAATGCAAAAATTAGTACAGAAATTTGAAGTTCCTGGGAGAAAGTTAGATGTTATGACCAATTAATTTAATTTAATCAAAATTATATTACTTTAAAATTTGCAAACGAAACCACATTTTTTCTTTTCTTTTTTTCTTTTATTTATTTATTTATTTGACACAGAGAGAGAGATTACAAGGAGGCAGAGAGGCAGGCAGAGGGAGAGGAGGTAGCAGGCTCCCTGCTGAGCAGAGAGCCGGATGCGGGGCTCGATCCCAGGACCCTGAGATCATGACCTGAGCCGAAAGCAGAGGCTTTAACCCACTGAGCCACCCAGGCGCCCCACATTTTTTTCTAATAACCATTTTCTTTAAGCAAAGCATCTCTCCCTCCCCCATTTCTCTCAATTCTCTAAAGGTTTTTCTTTCAACTCCCATTTCCCTTTCTTATCAAATAAGAAACCATTTTCCCATCGTGATTTTTAAAATTTTAATTGATTTATTCTTCAGTGTATCATTTGTGAGAGTATCATTTGTGTGAGTTACTTTTTCATTAGTGCTAATTTATGGAAATGCTGAGTGCTCTTTCATCATTCCTCTTTGCCAGGAGTGTTTTTCTGTTCTTTTAGTATCTTGAAATATCTGCAGTTTAAAATTGCCAAATCTTCTTATTGTCTTTGACCTAGAAGTATCTCATGCCAAGTTGCTCAAATTAAGAAGCATGAATTTTTACGTCCTTATAAATTATTTATTTTTGGTAACTGTGTAAACTACTGTTAGATTCTGATTATTTGAGCTTCTCATAGTACTTAAAACCTTACTTGTGAGACTGGGAGAAGAAAAAATGCTTTTCTTTTGTTGGTAAATTTGAAAAGCTTTATGAGGAATTGGCTATTACCAGATCTCCATGGCATCTGGGATAATTTCATGCCTTAATCATGATCTTACTTGTATTTATCCACCATGCAACATATGTTGAGATGGACCCCGAGGTATCCAAGACATCCAAACTTTGGCTGCAAAATAGTTTTATTTGGTATACTACTTTCTGGAGAATCTAGACAGACATTATTAAAACATGTTTTATAAGTGGTTACTGAGAGCTGGAAGCTTATCCCAATGATTACATGAAAATCCTAGTTTGTAGATGTCAAAATAAACCAACTTCACATAAAAAAGTAATTAAAATTCTTTTATGGGGCTAAAGATAGTGTCTGAGGAACAGTTCCACTGGCAATATAGTGAATTTTACTCAACTTTCAGACACTGTAATAACACTATTATAACACTGAGATCAATTTAAAGTGATTATAGTAATTTTTATTTGGTATCAGACAGTGTAAATGCATATGTAAATAAATGCAAATCTCCAAAATAATTCAATAGTTAAAATATTTTTGTCATTTAATATTAGACTATACATAAGCTGTACTTAGTTGGGGATGTGAACTTAACATTGATTGAAACTTTCGAGACAGAGGCTGACAGGGTGTTTGCGTTTTTGTATACATTATTCGATATAGTCAAAACTATCTTGTGGGTACTATATTACTATGCACGTCGAAAGACTGTTCTATTACCTCACCAAATTATCAAGTTACTTACCCAAGCCACATTAGCAACAGGGTTATGATTCACAGGTATACTCAGGAATAAAGACGACCGAGTCAAACAACTTTCAACAGTACCTCTCAATCTTGATTAAATATTTTATCACATGGGGAGGATTTAAAATGCCTGTTTTGTTCCTGACATTATTGATTTTTGTCTAGGATGGAATGCACTGAATATCTATTTTTTTTATATCACCCCTGAATGAATCTAATCGGGAACCATAATATATACTTAATTCTTTGTGTTGTGTTCACAAACTTAAATACTAACTTTAAATGGATACAATTGAATTTTTACAAATTGAAAATAGTGTGAATTTCTAATTTTGCATATATGAAATCTGTCAGAAATTTGATACTTTGTATTCCTTGCCTAAAATTAATAATTATCTCTGATATGATTAAATTGACTATGTGGAGCTGGAAAATCTCCCCAAGTTGATGGTATTATTTGAGATTATCAGTTATTAAATCTAAAGGCCACTAGTGGGGCACCTGGGTGGCTCAGTTGGTTAAGCATATGCCTTTGACTCAGATCATGATCCCAGAGTCCTGAGATCAAGCCAGAGTAAATCTCCCTGCTCTGCTGGGAGTCTGCTTGTTCCTGTGCCCCTCCCCCTACTCAGGCTCTACCAATATCTCTCTCTCTCGCTCTCAAATAAATAAAATCTTAAAAAAAATAAGTCACACACAATATCTTTCTATATTTTGAGTAAATATTTGCATAAGTGTAGTAGATAAAAGTATAGAAAATAACAGCTTATCCACTCTTTTTTCTCAATAGACTTTATTTAACAACTTGTTAGGTTATAATTGATGTAACTTGCATGTATTTTATTATACAATTTGATAGTTTCCTGGGTGTTTATATCTTTTAAAATTTATCACCATAATCCATATAATCATATGAATTGTTCCCTAAAGTTTCCTTGTATCATTTTTAATTCCTCCCTCCTACCACTTCCTACTCCATCTTTTACCCCTAGTAACCTGCAATTTGCTTTCCATCAAAATGGGTTAGCTTTTATTTCCTAGAATCTTATGTCAATGCAATTATGTAGTATGAACATATTTTGGAGGGTGTAGAGTTATCTGATCTTTTTTGATCAAAATAATTATTCTGAGATTCAGTCAGGATTTCACATAGATTTTACACTGATAGCTTATTACACTTTAATGCTGAGCGGTATTCCATTGTATGAATGTATCATAAAAGTGTACCACAAATATACATATTTGTGTTTCCAGTTTTTTGAGTGCTCATAAGCTTTCTTTTTTCTTGGGTATTATTTCAAAACAGCAATAGGTTCAATTTAACAGGGGGACATAATTTGAAAGTTTATGAATATAATAAGAGTTTCAAAATAAATACTTCTATAACTGCTGAGATAAATCCCCAAATATAGCAAGATAATTTAACATACATGTTTCAAAAATTGATAGGAAGAATACAACACTATCAACAAACTTCATTGACCTTTTTTCAGGTGCACTTGTAACGTTGTCCAAAATAGAATGTTTTAGGCCACACAACAAGCTTTAATAATTTTAAAGTATTTATTTGAGCCCCAGTGGAATTAGAAATCAATAATTGAATTTTGGAAAATACCTCAAATATTTGGAAAATACTTCAAATATTTAGAAGTAAAATACTTGTAACTAACCCCTGGGCCAGATAATAAATCAAATCAAATTAGTAATGTAATTATATAAAAACCATATGATGCCAGAATTTGTGGGATATAGTAAGTAACTGGTTTATAGCAATGTCTCTGATTCTAATCATCCCCAAATGGTTCATTGGAATCAACCATTTTTTTTCTAAGATTTTATTTATTTATTTGACAGACACACACCCAGAGAGGGAACACAAGCAGGGGGAGTGCGAGAGGGAGAAGCAGGCTTCCCGCAGAGCAGGGAGCCGGATGCAGGGCTCAATCCCAGGACCCCGGGATCATGACCTAAACTGAAGGCAGACACTTAACGACTGAGCCACCCAGGTGCCCCTAGAATCAACCATTCTTAGTTATCTTTAGCTTCTCTCAGTGACCCTGAGAAACCAGACTCCTACCTTTCACCATTTATTTACCTATTTTTCAATCCCAGTAAACAAATAAAGAATTGTTAACTACACCCTGCCTTGAGAAATTTAACTAGAGTACAGTGTTTGTTTATAGTTACTTTTCCTTGAAACTCACAACCTGTAATCAAACCACCATTGGTGTAAATGGTGTAAACATCATTTTTCCAAAGTGCCTTGGTCAATTTCTGGACTACCCCCTAACTGAGAGATGAAGGTTAGTATCACCAATGATGTTATGGAGATATTTTAACTTGATATGGTAGTAAAAGAAGGGCACTTCCCCTCTAATTTTTTTTTCTTCCCAAATCCATAACCTCAATTTAAACATGAGAAAAGCCACTGACAAACCTAGATTGAAAGACATTGTACAGAACACTTAGCTAGTACTTCTCAAGATGTTGAGATTGTGAGAAACAAGGAAAGAGAGATGGTCAGAGACCAGAGGAGACTAAAGAGACCTGATAACTAAATGTTTGATAATATAAGTAGGATTCTGGAACAGAAAAATGACCTAGTGGAAAACTAAAATCCAAATAAAATCTGGAATTTAGTTAACAGTAACATCAATGTCAGTTACTTAGTTTGGATGAATGTACAATAGCAATAGGCTAATTGGAAAACTGGGTTACAGGGGCACTCACTGTAACTTAAAACGTATAAAACTCCTTTGTGAAAGATCTTAAATGAAAGAACAATTGTAGGTTGATTTTCCTTTATTAGTGGGTCATTTGGTTTTGTTGTTGTTGTTGTTTTGTCACATATGGTGCATGAAATTTGGGAGGTCTATTTCATTTTACAGTGAATGTATAGTTATTTTCCAAGTCACTTTTATAGTCTCCTAGTCTCATTTTCAACTTTCCTAGCAAATTCTCAACTCCCTTCTTATAGCTTAGCAACTATTTTTTTTTCCCTTCTGATTTTTGGGAAATGTCACATAAGGCTTTATGTAAAGATTATATTTTCCAGTAAGACAATATAATAATTTTGTTTGAGGAGAGTGGCATTTTCAAAAGTATAAATCTATCTGTAGTCTTTGAATTGCTCTGAGTTTATTTCCTAATTAGGTTCCTAGCAGAGTAAGTCCATTTGTCTCAAGCCTAATTTCAATAAAATCCTATCATGCAAAGTATATATATATATTTTTTATGTCAGTTAAATCCTTTTATTATTTTGCAGACTGAAAAAGGAAGTACCCATATTTTCTGTGGCTGAATATCACAATTTCAGTGCGGTCTACCACATTTTGCTTTTTCAGGGTCTTTTGTGTCTCTGTTATTTCATCATTACTGCTGCACAGGATTGCCCAGCAACTTTTATCTGGTTTTGTAGACTTTTCACATATTCATGGCACAAATGAAAAAGATTGCGATTCCTTCAATGTAGAATAACATTTATAATAAGAATTAGAGATTTTTCCTAATAAGGCAATGACAACAAAAAATGTGTTCTATTTTATGCTTTGTTGGAATGTGCTGTGAGAATGTCTACAAGTTTCATGTTTACTTAAGGTCCACCACTTGAAAATTCATCAAGTTTACTCATAATTAGGTCTTCAATCTTTGAGTTTAAAATCACTTCCTCAAAGCTTTCCTAACCTCCTCCCTTGGGCTTGCTCCTACATTAAACTTAGATAGTATTGTACACTACAATTTTCTTGTAACTATCACATTTTTGCTTGTTTGATGTCCTACACTGCTGAACTGTGACTGTCATGAAGGCAGGACATTTAATTGTTCTCTATTTGCATTTGCAGTGCTTAACAACACTTGGTACATAATGACTTTTGATAAGTATTTATTTTTAAAATCAGTACATCAATGAGTTTTCTCTGTTTAGCTTTATCAATCTTGAAGGCATAGGTTCTTACTGTAGATATTACTTGAAAGTGAGAGATGAAGGAAAGCAGCAGTTACTCCATTTAAGTGCATATTTCCAATAGAGAAATGAAATTAGATTCTGAGTTTTGGCATTTAGGCCTTCTTTCAGAAATTCTTGCTGGCTATTGTTTTTAATGTATTTAAAAGATAAATATATGAGCAACTGCCTCATGTGATTAAAATACCTAGATAAAATGATTTAGACATGAAAAGGCAAATTTATCATTTTTAAATGTTACAGACTGAATATTTGTTCCCAAAAGGTATTGTGTTGAAATCTAATGCCCAGTGAGGTATTAGAAATTGGGTCTTTTGGGATGTGATTAGGTTATGAGGATGGAAGTCTTATGAATGGTATTACTTTTCTTATAAATGAGACCTTTCCAGTCAGCCCCTTCAACACCAATGAGGGGATTTAGGACTGATAAATGCAATGCTGTGTCTATGACTAGTTGTTGATCAAGGTTGTGGCTTTGTAAACATGGCTATTTTTATGTTGTATATAGTTTCTGTAATGTTTTCCCCCTTAACTTTTCTTTTGGAAATGAGATATATGTATGTGTGTGTGTGTGTGTGTGTGTGTGTAGTGTATATGTATGTGTATATACACACATGATAATTTTGATCTATCTTCTTCTAATTGATATCATTTCCTGAACCCATTTAGCCTTTATGCTTGGACCAACCTGCTGCTTCTAAGTAGCAGAACTATTGAATTGCTAAAACCAGCAAAAAATAAGTGTGATATTCCTACCATAATTTTCAGTTCCAAAATTACAACAGTAATAACATTAATGTAATATATGTTATAATTTCTATTTTGATAAATAGGAAACCAAGAAGATCGTGTTGCAACATAAGTGATACTAACCTTCATGTTGTAAAATAAATGTATAGCTAACAAAATGGAAACAAAACACGTGGAAGAGTGGTAGAAAGAAAGATAAGAATACTGATAAGTGCTGAGACTGCCTGAAGTTATCAGAACAAAGATGCTTACAAGATAATTGACTTTAAAATGAGTATAATAATATATAAAACAAACTCTGGGGAGAAATGAAGGAAGAGCATTGTATGCTAATTACACATTTTCTATAGCTGGAATTAATAAATGGTCTAAAATTAACATGCTTGAAGAAAATTGTATTAAAATAATGAAACCATCAGAGAGGTCTAGAAACCTGTTTAAAAGGGTCTTACTTGAAGTGGGATTGCAGGTATCAAGGAATCAGCTAAACTTCAAGAATAGGGATTCTTTAATCTACAAAATGAAGGAATACATTGCAGACTTATTTCCTAAGGCTGATATAACACAGTGCCAGAAATTGGGCAACTTAAAATTATTATTGTCTCACAGTTCTAGAGGCTGGGAGTCCAAATCAAGGTGTCTTTAGGGTTTGTTACTTCTGAGGGCCATGGAATAGAAACAGTACTGTGTCTCTTCTGAGGGCCATGGAATAGAAACAGTACTGTGTCTCTCTCCTAACTTCCAATGGTTTTCTAGCAATATTTGGCATCCTTTGGCTTGTAGATGTATCACTTAATCCTCTCCCTTCAGATGACATTCTCTTTACAGTCTTTTCTCTGTTCATGTCTGATTCTGTAGCCAAATTTCACCTTTTCATAAGAACACCAGTCATATTATATCAGAGCCCACCCTAATGACTTGACTTTCACATCATTCTCTGTAAATACTCTATGGGGAAAATGGTCACATTCTAAGGTACTGAGGGTTAGGACTCAACATACCTTTGAAGGAGGCATAATTCAATATAACATAGACTTATAACTTTAAAGGATTTACTATATTAATCTTTCTTAACCAATCTCTTAAAATCTTTCTCTTCAGATTTTTCATGTTTTGTTTAGTTGCCCTGTACTTTGATTTCCAAAGGGTCATGCTCTCTTTCTTTCTTCCAGGAAATTCCAGACTTCCACTGATTTCTTTTTTTTTTCTTTTTTAAGTACTGCTATGTTTTTGACACCCTCCATCCCCTGCCTTCTAAATGAATCTAGCAACTTAATCCTTTAGTTATCATTGACTGAAGTCAATCATTGAAGTTTCCAAGTAAAGTCTGATAAAAGATGGTTCTAATTCTCTTTTTGACCTGAAAGAGATAAGGATGATTTCCTTCCATGTTTTACTTGAAAGCCAGTATTTTCCACAGACATCAAGATCTAATCCCGCCTTCAGAGGAGATGTGCCATATAGGAGACTGCATTTGATTTTTGCCTACTGAAAAAACAGTAACTCCAGGTCATTATGCTTAGAATTCTAGCTATAAATGTTTCTTTGCCATTCAGAAATCTATAGTGCTATCTTCATTTAAATATTTGAATATATGAAATCTTACTCATGTTAAAAAAAAAAGATAGTGAGTCTGCCATACTAAAGAATTTAAATCCACCATGTTTTATATGCTACCTATAAAAAGCCCAGGAAAGTATTACCTTTGTCAAAGACACTACTTCAGAAAGGAACCAATCCAGATTTGAGGCAAAAGGAGTTTTGAGTGCCCAGAAGGAGTTTTTGGAGTGTGAGGGCAGAGAAGGGTAGGGGTGAGGGGCCATAGTGATGGGAATCCTGTTTTGATTAATCATATCAAAATTTTATTAAAATGTCTTTTTCATATATTTGATTGGGAAGAATTAACTGTTGATATTAAAAAAGCAATTTTAGAGGCTAACCAAGAAACAGAATCAACTATAGAGAACAAACTGACTGTTACCATAGGGGAGATAAGTGGCAGGGGTGTAGGAGGGTGGGGCAGGTTAAATAGGTGATGGGGATTAAGGAGGGCACTTGTGGTGAGCACTAGGTATTGGATAGATGTATTGAATCACCATACTGTACACATGAAACTAATATTACACTGTATGTGAACCAAATGGAATTTAAATAAAAACTTGAAATTAATGATATTATTTTAACAAAAAATAACTTAAAAAATATAATTTTTAATTTACTAGTTGACCAGGTGTCAGCATTTACATAGTCATAATAATAAAAGGACGGAATATAGATTCACATAAGAGCTGATAATTTGGTTAGCTTAGGACCTCAGTGCTTATTGACACCCCTTTTTTTCAATTATTGAAGAGTATGAGGAGAGTCTAATAAGGGTAGAGGTGGTTCTAATAGTAGTTCTGACCTGACAGAGCTGGGATTTATTTCCTTCTGGTTTTCCTTAGAAACCAAAAATTTCTCCACACATCATGGTTTCAAAAGAAGAAATCATATGATGAAATTGTAGCTCTTTTATTTTATTTTTTTTAAAGATTTTATTTATTTATTTGACAGAGAGAGATTACAAGTAGGCAGAGAGGCAGGCAGAGAGAGGAGGAAGCAGGCTCTCTGCCGAGCAGGGAGCCCGATGCAGGCCTCGATCCCAGGACCCTGAGATCATGACCTGAGCCGAAGGCAGAGGCTTTAACCCACTGAGCCACCCAGGTGCCCTTGTAGCTCTTTTAGATCTGTGATTATAAGACAGCTACACTTAAAAGTCTTTGCTTTAAAAAAAAAAAAAAAGCTGGAGGGGCGCCTGGGTAGCTCAGGGAGTTAAAGCCTCTGCCTTCGGCTCAGGTCATGATCTCGGGGGCCTGGGATGGAGCCCTGCATCAGGCTCTCGGCTCAGTAGGGAGGCTGCTTCCTCCTCTCTC
>LNAC01000099.1:471586-588295 GCA_002007465.1 Ailurus styani | reverse complement strand
AAAAAAAAAAAGCTAGAAAGCTTAGAAATTCTTGCCTCTGAAAAGTGGAAATGGGAAAAGGGGAAGATGTGGTACTTATAATTAAAGGTGGGGGAGGAAGAAATATAAAAGTTTAAGAAAAACAAAAGTCAAATGATTCAATATACACATTTATAGAACTATAATGTGGCACAAAGTGATTAAGGAACAAATGTGGGAAAATGGCAGGAAATCAAGCTTGATACTTATGTCCAGACTAGGTTTGTTCAAACCTTGTTAGTTTTAGTTAATATACTGAGAATCAGGGAATTTTTTAATAAGGATATTTCTCATAGTTTTAACTAATAAATGAGATTGTAGTGTGAATATGAATTCTTCAAATCTGATCACTGTTTTCTATGGGAAAAAAAAAAGTTGTATCCATGTCAGGAGAGATGAATGATGGTGGATCCATCTGAAATCAATTTGGAATGTTAGTGCTGTAAGAATATTTTATTTTATTGAATAATAATTTTGGAATTTGAAAGGAAGAAAAGCATATATAATGTACCTTGATTTGTGGTTCATTTCAGTCAAGTGAAGATGAGTAAAGCCCAGAATATAGATATCTAAGAGCCTTTAGTTCTAGTATGCAAGTGGCAGTTGAAGCTATGAATTTGGATGAAACCTCTAGGGCCATTAAAGTGAAGACAAGAGAGTATCAAGGGAAGCCTTTGGGAATCAGTCATTATTTAGACAAGAGGGGTCCAAAAGGGAGATTAAAAGGTAAATCTCTTAAGCTTTCTAGATAGTCTTTGGTTTGATAGAAGGTATGTGTATGTGTCCTCCTTAATTTCTCGTGTGTGTGTGTGTGTGTGTGTGTGTGTGTGAGAGAGAGAGAGAGAGAGAGAGAGAGAGAGAGAGAGAGAGAGAGAGACTGGATATTCTGAATTTTTTTTGAGCTAATCACAATCTTGGCTTTTTCTCAAGAGCATGCTTTTCTCTCAGATTTCTTAATTTTAGCATGTTTTGTAACCCAGATAGGCTAATTCCCCAAATCATCTAGTCTTATTTTCTTTGTGTTCATCAACTCTTCCAGTAATTTCTCTTTCCTCACCTATCTTACTGTAAGCAACAAGAAGAAACAGGGCCACACCTTCAAAACTTTCCTTGGAAATTTTCTCAGCTAAATGTCCAAGTTTATCCCTTATAATTTCGGCTGCCCATATAACTGCAGGACAAATTCAGCTAAATTTTCTGTTGCTAGAAAGAAAGGAAAACATGATCTTCATTTCCTTCTGAACTTTCATCAAAATGTTCTTAGAGTTTAGGTTTTTACTACTGTGTTCATGATTATTTATGTATTCTCTAAGGCAATTTAGGTTTTCTCCGCTAAGCTCCTCACTTCCTTCTGAGCTTTCAGGTGCAGAGTCTTTAAAAACCATGCTTCTTATTCAAGGCAATTGAGTTTTTTGTTTTGTTTTTTTTTTCAATAATGTTCTTTAAAATTCTTTTCCTTTCTTCCCAATGCTTCATTCCATAACCACCCTCACAGCTTTTGCTATTTGTAATAGTAGTACATCTCTGTTGGTATGAAAATCTGGAATAGTTTCTAATGGCTTTTATAACCAATTACCTCATCTTTAGAAACTCAACATAGATTTGGTATCTTATGGTTCTGTAGGTCAGAAGTCCTGACAAAAGTATTCCCAGGCTTAAATCAAGATGTTCAAGATTGTGTTTATTTTGGAGGAGAATCTAGATCCTTGCATTTTCCAGCTCCTAGAGGAACCTGCATTTTTTTGGACTGTGACTTCTCCTTCCATCATCAAAAGCCAACAGTACCATACCTGTCTCACCCTTCTTCCATCCTTATACCACTCTCTGACTTATCTGGGAAAGATTCTCTACGTTTAGGGACTCATGCCCACCCAGACAACACAGGATAATATCTTTATTTCAAGATCCCTTAACCTTAACCATATTTTCAAAGTCCTTTTGCATGCAAAATAAAGTGAATTAGGATATGGACCTCCTTGGGAAGGGCACATCCCACCTACCACAGAAAGTGCCAAGATTTCATGGAAGGCATCATAAAAGAAAAATCCCACTATATTGGAATTTTTTAGATCTCATGTTATACTCTAATACTGTATTTATGAAATTAATTAGAATTTCAAATATAAGACTATAAAACATTAATTATTAATCACATGAAATTTTTTCCTGTTTTCCTTATGTCAGAGAAAAGAAACCACAAGAAAATTACCTAGTCATTGACTATTCCTTTTTCTATAGGTAACACTTCTAATTAGTTCTTACATTTTATCTGTTCCATGGCCATTTATGTGACCATAATGTGACTCTTTGTTATTCTCCTATATAAAGCCTTAATTAATTTTCACCCATCCTATTACAATGGCTCTAAGAGAGACTCCTTTTCCTCCACATTATCCCATGCTATTAATTTTCTACAGTGATCATAGTAAATAGCATAACATATAAATCTGACAATATAATGGCTTAAAACTTCTCAGACTTCCCATTGACTTTTTGCATATTATGGACAATTATCACCTATTTGGTTCCTGATATGTTTATAATTTTCCTCTATCTTTCATTATCTTGTCCTACCTTTTCAAATTCTGGTACATGGTTGTACTGTTCTTTCTCTCTTCTACTGTTTTGCATTAATTACTTTGTCTCTATTGTTCCCTTACCATCTCTTCCTGAGTGGCAAATAGTTTTTTTGGTTTTTTTATTCTTTTCTGCTAAACCTACTCTGGATTCAGGGCTTCATCCATGCATTCACATGGTTGTCCTGTCTACACCTCTCTTGAATTGTTTAGACATTATTCAGTAGAATTTGAATTCCTTGAGGTCACAGACTACTGCTTGATTTCTCCTGATACACCCAATGTACATTCTATAATAAACAAATATTAGACTCTCCATAAATATGTTTAAAGAATAAATGGGTGAAGATTATCTAATGACAAATAATCTTGTTAGTCTTTAATTGTATATGTATTAATAAAATATAATCAAATTTTACTTAATAACTATACCCCACATTGTCATTTTTTACCTTAGTTATTACATTACTGCAGAGGAAGACTGGTCAATGATTGTGTTTATTTGATAAGACTCTAATACAGTTTTAAAGATTGCTTAAAAAACATATCTTGACCTAGTTTTTTTATTAATCTTTAAATTAGAATGAAAAAGTCCAGTTGTATACTTTCAGTCTAGGAGGTATTTCTATATAGATTGCAGGCTGATAAAATGCTGTATAATCTGCTTGATTAACCCCCACTTAAATAACTGCATTTTAGTATGCTCAAATATGTGACTCACAGTGTAAAGTTTATTTCAGTATTTTTTTAAAAGATGTTATTTACTAGAGAGAGAGTGCCCAGAGACAGAGAGAGAGAGAGCACATGTGGGCATGAGCAGGGGGAGGGTCAGAAGAGGGAGCCCAACTGGGGGCTTGATCCCAGTACCCTAGGATCATGACATGAGCTAAGGGCAAGTGGTTAACCACTGAACCACTCAGGTAACCTATAAATTTTATTTTAAAAGTAAAATTAAGGGGCGCCTGGGTGGCTCAGTCATTATGTGTCTGCATTTGGCTCAGGTCATGATCCCAAAGTCCTGGGATGGAGCCCCACATCTGGCTTCCTGCTCTGCTGGAAGCCTGTTTCTCCTTCTCTACTCCCCTTGCTTTGTGTCCCTCTCTTGCTGTGTTTCTCTCTGTCGAATAAATAAATGAAATCTTAGAAAAAAGTAAAATTAATAATCTTCTCAAAATCATACCAATTCTATTTACAGAGCATTTCTATATCGGGGGATTACATGTATTACTATGTTAGTCTGCTAAGGCTGCCATAACAAAATACTACAGATTGGATGGTTTAAATGGCAAAAATATACTTTTCACAGTTCTAGAGATTGAGAAGTTCAAAACCAAGGTGCCAGCCAATTCAGGTCCTGGTGAGGAATCTCTTCCTGGTTTGCAAATGACCACCTTCTTGGTGTGTTCTCACATGGTAAAAAGAGACCTCTGAGGTCTCTTACTCTTTTTTTGAGGATACCAGCCATATTGGATTAGAGTCTCACACCTTTGTCACCTCATGGGTTATATCTCCAAATGTAACTATATTTGTAGTTGGGGCTTTGTTATAGAATTTTGAGAGATACAATTCAGTCCATAAAAACATATACGTTTATTTTAAAAAATCAGATAATCAGGATAAATTAAAAATCTCAAACACTGAAGTTCCTTATCTAAACTGAGACCAGAATCTGCTCACTTTTTTGGTGTTATGGTATGTGAGTAGACCGATTCTTGGTTATAAGATAAACATCTAATTTCTAGACATACATAGACTGGAAAGTTATGAGGGGTCAGAAGTATCCATGCAAGAATGTGCTCCAAGAACAACAGGATCAAAATGAAGAACCAGCAAAGTGAAAGAAGATAGGATCAAGGAGTGGAACTGGGAGCAAGACCCAGGAAGATTCTCCACTACAATAGCACACAGGCAGCAAGAACTTTTTGTGAATCTGGCAAGTCAGAAGGATGAGCAGGTAGGGCTAAAACAGCTCTGTTGTACCAGAATTACCAAATCACATAGCTAATAAAAATCTTCTAGGAAGTTCAAAATCTAGAGGAATTGTTGGGTCCAAAACCAACTGTGGAGAGTACAACCATATAATTGTCATTAAATAAGAAAAAATATAATCTAGGTGTTTCTGAGGATCAGGCAGATTTGATTACCCGTGTGTCAGGACACAGGTAATCAGGACACCTAGAATTCTAGGTTTGATTAAATAGTTATAAATGCATGTTGAGAAAAGGCAATTTCTATTAACTTTTTATATCCTTGTTGCTTCTGACATACACACCTTTAAAAACTATTCTCTTCATTCACAATATTACAGATAATGTTATTAAAATATTCTATAAATTCCTTTATATAGTAAGGGACACTATAAAATTAAAGCTATTTTTATTCTTACAGAAAACAAAGTATTCTGAGCAATTTCTGTATATGAATTTCAATTAAGTTAAATAGTTCTTATATGATTGGCTTCAAGTAACACTTTGAGTTTTGAAAACTTCTACTTAACACCAATGGAAATATATAAAATTGAATGAAATTAGTAATAAGGTGAATCTTATAAACTATTCATAATTGGTGATACTAGGTTAAAATGTGACATAGGGGATTAATGGTATGCAATAAACAGTAAATACACAGAATATGAAATATGCATATAACTAATTAAATACATAATATAGAATGATGAATACCAAATACTTAATCCTTAATCCATGTATGTAGCAGGTGGTATACCATTCTGTCCAGGTTGTGTATGTGTGTTTATAATCCTCCTTCTATTCACTATTTTATTCTGTGATCAGGTGAGACAAGAGAGGAGCATGACAGAAAACTATGCTTTCAATTTAATCTACAGGAGAAAGATCTGAGGAATATTCAAAACTTAAATGAGAGTAAATGTGGGAGAGAAGGAGAGCATAATGAAGAAATGAACAGAAAAGGGAAAATTAAGATGAGCAGCTGTTGTGGGAAAGGCTTTTGTTGAAACACTAAGTAATGAGCATTTTTAGGATCTCTTGTGTGTTTTAGGTACAATGTCTGCTTCAACTCTGTAAGAGACCATCCAAAATAACACACTACTTTTAAAGGGTTGAGGTGATCTATTTTATTCATTTGCATATGACTCAATATAGCCTTTTTTGTTTTCAGTTATTTAAGTAAGTCAGGAAATTTGGAACTTTTCTGTCTCCAAATTACATTTAACAGCCTTTTGAAACTTGAACATACCATTTTTGCTTTGCTAAGAAAAATGAGGTGCCCTGAGTTGGTAAAGGTCCTTTTTAGAAGTGCCTTTCAGACACATTAGTTACACATCAAAGACAAAACTTTACCTATTCAAAAAGTGAAGTATCTTTATGAAGTCATTCAAGTTCCCAAATTTTTACTATGTGAAAGGCTGTGAGTGCAGTATGTCCATAACTATAATTGCCTGAAAAAATTAGGTAATTTGGCTTAATTCATTGACATTTCTCTATAAAAGATTACTACCTAAAACAGATATCTGAGTGTTCAAGCATGTAAACAGCCAAGACATCAGCCAGAATAATTTCATGATTAGTAAACAAAAAGGAGTCATCTTCTTGTGTGATATAGTGAACTTGCTTCTAGAGAGAGCTGAGCCACATAATCAAAACTGGGATACTGGGCGCCTGGGTAGCTCAGTGGGTTAAAGCCTCTGCCTTCAGCTCAGGTCATGATCTCAGGGTCCTGGGATCGAGGCCCGCATCGGGCTCCCTGCTCTGCAGGGAGCCTGCTTCCTCCTCTCCCTGTCTCTCTGCCTGCCTCTCTGCCTACTTGTGATCTCTCTCTCTCTCTGTCAAATAAATAAATAAAATCTTTAAAAAAAAATGGGATACTGGTAATGGCAGTCAGAAAGGCTTTTTTTTTTTTACACCTTGAAGTGAGAATCAGAGTAGATATCCACTTTTGGAGATAGAAAACTTTGTTAGGAATAGGTTCAAGAAGTAAGATGAACAGGACTTTAAACCTGAGATCACAATAAAAGAGGGGATATACAAAATACTTTTTAATAAATGAGAAAATATCCTAAGGGATAGTAATTACACAAAATAGATATGACATATGAATATTAATGAGTATCATATTTACATTAATTTTGCTTAATATGATTAATATGAGAAAATGCCATTTAATACCAATTTTAATACTAAAACAAATAATTGAAATCCTAAATAATATGAGTTACTCCTTTAGCTCCTGAGGCTTTAGAATCAACACATTGAAACATTTAATAACCCCAGTGTTTGTATTCTATCACGCCTCTGAGAAGCTGACAACTACCTGTAGCCTTCTGCACATTTTTAAATGTCAGATCACTATGCCTGGCCGTTCATCTTTTTTATTCATTTTCTTTTTCCTGCTAAATGCCAGCTTTTCTCTGGAAAACTTGCTAGGTAAGAGGTAAACTGACAGTGCCTTTAAAGTTTGCTCTGGAATCACTTCCAAATTGGCTAGTTTTTCCAAGAGAACCTTTGTACAAAATCTAATATAACCACCTATCCCCCCATTCCCACTGCCCCATACACACACACACACACACACACACACACACCACTTTCCATCTCAGAGTTGTGGTTTCTCACTGTAGGGATTGTGATCATTTGAAGTCACTAAACTTCTTTCAACACCCTCCCTGTATTTTGGGTTTTAACCTCCAAAAGTAGATGTCAAAAAACTTGTATTTTCCAGACTACTTTCCATCGAAGAAGTGCAGGTTTAGCCAATGAGACTAACTTGTCTGAGGTTTCAGAAAGAAGCAGAGTGAGGAGCAGACTGCACGCAGGGACATCAATCTTCTGCCCAGGGCAGTGCCAGAACAGAGATGATGTTTCTTCTGGGGCAACACGGAAGCATTGCTGGTGTCCCCTGACAAATGGTAGCACTTAGTGCAGCCCCTGAGTGGTGCTTGGATGCTGTTCCCAAAGGAGCAGCTTCAGAGCCTCTCTGGGTCTGATAGGATATTTAATATACTTTAATTTATTTTCTGTGTGTGTTCCAATTTTGAGGATAAGAAATGTAATGTAAAGTTAATAATGCTCATCACTTTCCTCTCTAAATGAATCCTGAAAGAACATTCTTTTTGCTAGTTGATTCCAATTTTCCAGCAAAATTATTGACTGAAGGGAGAGGAGCAAAGCTTTATTCTATGAAGACATGTGCAGTGGCGCTTAGCCAAACAGGATCCTAAAAATGACCTGTATCATTGCAGAATATTACTTAGATTTATATTAACTTTCACAAACATGTTAGATACAGTAATTAATTTTATATAGTGAATCTCTCTGTGAGTGTAAAACTGTGAAGATAAAGTGGGTAAGTGAGGATGTTTCTGACACCAACACAATGTGGCCACATTGGGCAGGATCTGCTCCAAGTATTGTACATCCTGTGCCCTCCCTACTGTCCATCACCCAGTTATCCCATGCCCCCACCCTTCTTCCCTCCAGCAACCCTCAGTTTGTTTCCTATGATTAAGAGTCTCTTATGGTTTGTCTCCATCTTTGATTTTGCCTTGTTTTACACTCTTGGTGCTTTTCAAATGGCTGTTTCTCTTTATCTTTGGGGTTATTTAGCTTGCTGGCTCTTTAAGAGCAGGGACTCCAGTTCTTTATTGTCCTCTAGCTTTCCCAGAGGTAAACCCTTGTGATTTTTAACATTCTTGAAGTTAAGTCCTGCTGATTTTCAACTTCAGACATTATAGGGACTTGTCTTCCCACTGTGGGTACTCAGGGCTGGGGGTGCCTCATGTGTGGTTTTTCCTCTTCTTCCTACTT
The DNA here is from genome assembly GCA_002007465.1 of Ailurus styani. Classification (NCBI taxonomy): domain Eukaryota; kingdom Metazoa; phylum Chordata; class Mammalia; order Carnivora; family Ailuridae; genus Ailurus; species Ailurus styani. The sequence continues at coordinate 579,918 of LNAC01000099.1, read as the reverse complement.
GTGATATCCTTCCTGTTTGTGGTTGGTTGCACTGGGGGTTTCCTTCCCAAACATGTCTCTACCTGTCCTATCCTTTTCTCTCTGACTTCTCTATGCGTAGTTATGGAAATCTATGCTGCCAGGCTTAAGGTCATTTTCAGAGTTAGTCATATGGATATAGTTGTTGTCTTCCTATGTCCATGGGAGGAAGTGATCTCAGGATTCTCATTCTCTACCATCTTCCCTACCTCTCCTTAGACTATTTCTTTTTTTTTTTTTAAGATTTTATTTATTTATTTGACACAGAGAGAGAGAGATCACAAGTAGGCAGAGAGGCAGGCAGAGAGGTGGGGGGAAGCAGGCTTCCTGTTGAGCAGAGAGCCCAATGCGGGGCTCTATCCCAGGACCCTGAGATCATGACCTGAGCCGAAGGCAGAGGCTTTAACCCACTGAACCACCCAGGAGCCTAGACTATTTCTATTATTTTAACATTTAAGAGCAATTGAATGAACACTGGAGCTACTATAGATGAGATTAACATTAGTCTAATGTCTGGTTAATAAGATAAAGCTTATTAAAATATTAATTGGAAACTAATGCCAATGACATTTAACAATAAAACATTTGCCATATTAAATGTTTGTACTACCCATCATTGGAGTAATTTAATATGAAGAGGAAATTTAATTCAGTGGATTGGAATAACTAAACAAATCAAAATATAATATGTTCTAATGACTCATTTTAGATACTAACCTTCATACACTAATTCTTATTAATATTATACCCTCATTCATCCTTTTTAAGATCTTGTTTTCAAAATCTTTTTTTAAGTGTTTTTCTAGGCTTATGAGACTAGATTTTATTTTCTTCTTTGTACTTACTATTATAATACATCTGGTAGTGTTTTCTGGATAACATAATAAAAATGTTTATCAATATTTACCACCAATAATACATGTAGTATCTTTGTTATGTTCATAACAGCTTCTTAAATTTATAAATCATTTATTCCATGAAAAAAATGTATGCATTGATTTGCATATTCAAACTCAACAATGGTATCAGTTAAATAATCTTCATGGATACATGTCACTAAATTTTAACAACACATACAAAACATTATCTCCTCTTTAATATAAAAAATATATTACCAATCAGTATTGCCATAAAATATAATATGTAATAGTTGGTCCTGCATAGATGCAAGTAGAAAGAGTAAGGATTCATAATAAATGGTTATATTTGTAGTGGCTTTATTTCTTGATGTCTCTACAACTTTATTTTTATATTTTAACTTAATCTATTTTATTTTTATAATTTATATATATCTTAATCCATTTCTGCAAATGTATACACCTTATAGCTGTAAGTCAAAAACTTTTACTGAGGAATCACTGGGTGCTTGAAGGGGAAACTTAAGACTAACTGAGGAACAATTAACTCCTATATGGGAATATAAAATAATTTGATAACTAAATAACTAAACAGCAGGTCTGCTAAAACAGCAAATGAGCTTAAATTCATATAGTGAAGAAAATTCATACATATTTCAAATTTAGTACTTTTACAATATAAAATATGTAATCCACACTATCTTTTACTTTTCCTGTAAATGTACAGATATAAATAAAAGACCAGAAAATCTAATTTTGGTGAAGTTAGTTGTAGCTTTAGACAGTATTTTAACAATAACATTTGTATATCCATTATGGTATAACACTATATGATGGAAACATATCTGAATTTTATTTTCTAACCCTTTCACAAGGAAGACATTCTGTTGATAGTTTCTGTAGCCTTGAGAGCAATTTTCATTGCACTGAACCTACTGTTAACCCATTCAGATGGTCAATGGGAAAACAGTGGCAACGTTTAAACCATTATTGTAGTGGTGGGAAAACAAACAGTAATGGAAACTGGAAGCTTAGCATGCAGATGAATTCCAACTTGTTATAAGAAAAATTAGCTCATCCTTGGAACCTAGAATATGCCATTTCACTTATCTGTCCTTGATTTATTCAGTAAGCTCTGTATTCTGCTTTTGTCTTTTGCATTTTGCTTGTATTTCTTCATTTTGCTTTTTCATTTCCATTCTCTTTTCCTTTTAATCTTATTAAACTTCACTTTTCTGCCTTATTGCTTTATCATTATGTAGAATTAAAGTTTTTAAAAATAAATATAAATTTATAAATGTACATATTTAATAAATGCATATGTCCTATATATACCTATACATACATAATATATACTCATATGACACATTTCATATAACTATAAGAACCTATACTACTCTATATATTTTTATTAAGCAGGACAAAAAATTGTAAGTTCATTTCCCCCATGGACTTATGATATTCATTTGCAGTATCCTTCCATTTTAGTAAGTTTCAGTGCCTCCAAATATACCATAATTCCAAATATAGAGAATTATATTTATAGCTCTTAATTTTTTTGTAAGAAAGAGCAATTTGATATCATAGCTTTCTAAAGTAATAGTCCTTGTCTCACAAGACTTAGAGGAAGTGTAACATAGTATAAAAAAGCACTGGATTTGTGTTAGATTAATTCTAGAATTTAAGGTTATCCCACTTACTACATGCATTATGTAAATAATAATATCCTCATCATTGGGAAAATAGGAGGAACTATTCTTTTACTGACTAAATTCCAAGGTTGTTGCAATGGTTCATTAAAGATAATATATAGGGAACATGGTCTCTAAATTTCAAATTGTATCATAGAGGATATTAATGTAAAAATGTGTATGGATTACATTTAAGCTCAAAGTATTCCATTTAAAATTCCTAGTAAATAGGGTAAACACATAAGTAGGACTTCACTCTAACTTGTTTGTTGTCAAAAATGGGTACTATCACTACCTATTCTAGATTCTCTCTGTATTACATAAGAAAATGTAGGCATTACCTTTCTCAAAATCATCTCACTGTGTAATTCTAGGTTAAAATTCCAGTGAGAGAAATGTGTACAAATTTGGAAAGGCAAAAGGAGAAATGCCATTATTTATTTATTTTTTTTTTTAGAGTCATATGCAGGTTAGGTGTGAGCAGTCATGAAATTAACAACAGCTTCCTGATGATCTCCTAAGAAATCAATCATTTTGGTGGTGCAAGGAAAGGCAAATTGGTGAATGCTTCTCAGAGTTGCTTTAGAATTGTAGCAAACTGTTAACTTTGGCAGCAATAACACAAATCAAACTGCTGTGCCCTCTGGTATGATCCACTCAGAGTATATTGCTTCTGTGGCATTCTTGCCAACAAGGTGTAACCTCAATATAATCATGAGTAAACATCAGGCAATCACAGACTCAGGGACATTCTGCCAGGGCTCTGTAAGACTCCAGATGTCTCAAAGAGCAAATGAAAAATACTGAGGATATGTAAAGGGTAGAGAACACTGAGGAGACATAACAATGTTAATGTGATATGAAACCCTAGATTGGAGTGTGAATCAGAGCTGGGAGGGGGAGTGAAAAGTTGAGTAAGACAACTGGTAAAATTTGAATAAGATCTTTAGATTAGTTAAGAATGTTACATCAATCTTAATTTCCTAGTTTTCGTAATTGTATAGTGATTGTATAAGATGTTAACATTAGTGGAAGCTAGGTAAAATAACCCTGTATTTATCTTACTATTTTTGAAACTTTTCCATAAGTCTAAACTTATTCCAAAATAAAATATATAATTTTTAAATATAGAAATGTTCTGGCTTTTGGGAATTTTCTGTTTCAGTGTTTCAAACTGAAGACTTCAGTGTTGAATTCCCTAACTTTTGCTCCTCCAACTCTGTCAAGTCTTGGGAAATCCTAATACATATGTTAAACCCATGTTATCTTTAATATTTAGAGAAACTTCTATGATCCTAAATAGCCAATGAGTGATACAGCTTAAATATTAAAAACAGTTTCAAGGAAACAAGATGGGCCTTGATTAAACATAGAAATATTAATGATGGAAATCTGAAATTGTTGCTCTGATTTGAGAACAATGTTAATAAATTAAGCATTAAAAGGGAATACAGTATTTGATCTATGATTAGAACCCTAGAATAAAGAAACTAACATGACATTAAAATAGGTGAAAAATAACATAATCGTAGGTATCCAATAAAATCAATGTACTCAATCATCACTAATCTCTAATGCCTTGTATCATGTGTTTGCTGCTACTATAATTTAAAAGCTAAGTATTAATATTAATTTTAAAACATAATTATTGGAGAATGCAATATAAAACCATTTCTCAAAAAGCTTTATTCAAAGTGACTCATTAAAATATTGTTCCTCTAGAGATTGTTGGCAATTAAATTCATTTAAAATCTCATTAACTATGTAAATGCAATTGTAGAAAGGCCTTGATAACGACCCTATTTACTAAAAAATGCATAACAATTTAGGTAGCCTGGGACACCTAGGTGGCTCAGTTGGTCAAGCGTCTGCCTTTAGCTCAGGTCGTGATCTCAGAGTCCTGGGATCAAGTCTCATATTGGGCCCCTTGCTTAGCAGGAAGCCTGATTCTCCCTCTGCCTTCCACTCCCTCTTCTTGTGTTCTCTCTCTCTCTCTCTCTCTCTCTCTGACAAATAAATAAATAAAATTTTTAAAAATAATTTATATAGCCAGTGAGTACTAGATCTGTGACATGCTATTTAGCTCAACATATAAAAATTACATGTCATATGAAATGAATGTACTAGCAATAACTACACTATTCACTAAATGGATTAAAAACAAAATGTAGAAGCTCCTGGGTGGCTCTGTTGGTTAAGTGTCCCACTCTTGATTTTGGTTCAGGTCATGATCTCAGGGTCATGAGATCAAGCATGTGTGGGCTCTACATTGGTTGTGGAGCCTGCTTGGAATTCTTTCTCCCCCTCTTCCTTCTGACCACCCCCCATTCCACTGCACATATGCCTATACTCTCTCTCTTAAAAAAAAAAATAAGTACACATGGCTTTCTAGAAGTTATTTATACATATCTTCCTAGTTTTGTGTTCTGTGATATCATCTGAAACAAACCACAGAAATCTATAATCATCACAAATTAAGGATTTTCAGTGTATTTTGTTTTGTTTTGGAAAACCAGTCATTAAACATTAATCAGCACAGGATTTACTAAAGGACAACTTGGGAAACTAGCTATCATAATAACTTATTTTACAGGAGTACATCTTAAAGGATTTATGAGTTTCTTAGGTTTATATAACATACACATGATTAAAAATATTATCTTTTGGTAATTCAATACATTTGTTGATTGAAGTTTATATTGGGATGTGATTGGCCCTTAAAAATGGTATGTTATAACTAATAATCTACCCTGTTAACTAATGTAATTAGGTGGTAGATGCTCATATATGACATGAAGATCTTTCACATTTTTATTCAAATCAGATTTTCTTTAATTACTTCTAAGCTGTTAAATTCAAGGAGTGTGTTACACTTAAGCAAACATAAACAATAACCAAAGGGTGACCAAAAATTCAAATTGGATAAATTTAATAAGTAACAAGTATATGAAAAAAGAAAAACAACTTTGTAATAGAATTTTTCAGTGACGGAAGTATATAACTAAAGGCTTATCCTTGTTTATCTAATAATATCCTGATTATAATAAAAATTAGTGTACCAAAAATAATGATGGCATATTCCTAATAGCGTTTATTTGTTAATCCTGGAATTTTTGGATTGTTCGCTATAAAAAACTGAAAAATAGCTTTCAAATAGGAGTGGTTTCTAAAAAAAAAATGTAATAAATAACTTCACACAGAATGTATTATTTCCATGAATAACATATTAGAGAGATAGAAAGCAGACATTTTAGCTTGACCTTAACAGTGGGATCTGTTTCAAGACCCTTGTGTAAATTGATTGTATATTTGATCTGAACAAAGGGTAACATTGTTTGTTTTTGCAGAGCAGGGTTATTAGCATTTGTTCTGATTTTAATAGTTTCCAGCCCATTTAACTCAATAAAGAGTTTTTAAGCACAACTTAGTGAATGAATATCTGAATAGAACAAGAAAAGGAAACTATTATTTAAAATGGGCTTAATTTCCTTTAAGTTTCATTTTTGTAAAATATGTAAAACTAAATAACAGGACAAAGAAGAAAGAAGAAGATGTATAATGGACATCATCATGACTTAATCTTTCAGAATATGGAAAATATGTCAGGAAGATCTAGAATACCATGTGACAAAAATGCCTTAGTGACATAATAGAAGAGAAACAATTTGTTGAAGGCCCACACTCTTCTTGGGTTCTTTAAAGAGTTTGTCCTTAGTATCATTACAGCTTTAACTGTTATTATGTGTATTTTAAAGCATAGATACATAAATCATGAAAAAGTCAATGTGCCAATAGTTCGTAGGTGAAATGTTGGAATTTGGCTCCAGATTTTTCTAATTTAATAGCCTTGGCTATTTCAAAACACTGTTTCCTTTGGTGTAAATTTTGCATTCATTGACAATGCAGTGAAAAGGGAAAATAGTCTGGATTCAGCCTCATAAACTAAATTTCTGGTCTTAATTTTCAAACTATGGTTCTATAACTATGGTAGTTATAGACATATTTAATGACTATACTTCAAGCAATACATATGAAGAACAACAAGAACTGGATGACTTGTCTAAATTACTTCTATACCTCAAGCTCCACAATTACTTCTCATTAGTCCTTTATAAAAATGACAGGAATTATTATCCTTCATTGAAAAGAACTATTCCAAGTATATAAAACACATACTATATAATTATTGCTTTGTCCAATGGATAGCAGTGCAGCTTAAACATCCAATACACTTATGTAATATCAAAAATTAATCTCTAGGAAAGCAAATAGAATTTCTAAAGGACACTTTCCAGAGTGTTTTTGTTTCTTAATTAGGATAGTGCTTATCTTCATGATATTGTCATAAGATTGCTAATTTCTTACTAGATAGAAGGTTGACATAATTATAAACATTTATAGGCTTAGGGAATGGATGCTTCAAAAACTATCTTCATGAAGAATGCCATTAGGAAAATATATGTGCAAATCACTGAGAATGTGTGTGAATATATATAAATACAATGTACAAAAATACAAAATCATGTAAAGTACTCACACCTCAATCTTTGTGACAATTAAATGGACTAGATGAAAACAGATTCTTCTTAAGCTCTAAAATTTTGTGATTTGGGGCAATTTGGATGAATAATATAGATCTTTGTAGTATATCCATTACCTTACACTTACTCTTTCCTTTGAATCTTCATTTGTACTGAAAGTTCAACCCCCTGACTTTTTCCTCTTGATGAGACCTATAGACCCTTAATATCCTCTCCCTCACACACACATGTATTCAGAAACATATAGACATAAAAGCTCATTCTTAGGGTCGACCTCCTATACTCCATATGCCTTAACATAAGTAAACATTACCAATTTCAAAACATTTTATTTAAATTGAATAAGAACTATCCAGCAAACATCACAATTATAGACAAACTATAAAAATTATTCCTACAAAGTGCAAGAAAAACACAAAGGTCTCTGAGAAAGCAGTGCTATTTAATGATGTTCTGGGTGTTCTAGACAATGATATACAAGAAAAAAGTGGTTTATTTTAGAAATTAAAGGATTATTTCTATTATAGGTAATGTGAATGATTAGGTAACTTTTCATGATTTTGGATCTCAAAGGCTCAAAAGGAGAAGATATAAAAAAGAAAAAATCAATAAAACAAAAATGAAGTGGGAACATGAATCCAAATTTGTATGTGGCTGCTAAAGACAGCATCTGGACTAATGGTGTTTGCTGATCCCCACAACAGAGCTTTGAGTCTAATATATTTACTATCTGGCTTTTGACAGAAAAGTTTGCAGACTGGTAATATGAAATATGTTTGTCACTCCTAAAAAGTTTCTTATGACCATTCTAGTTAGTTTGTCCTTGATAAGCAACTACTGTTCTTATAAAGATCAGATTTAGCTTTTTTTTTTAGTTTAGTTTGTTTGTTTGTTTGTTTGTTTAGTTTTAGTTTTAACCTTATGTAATCACCTTTTTTTTTGTGTGCCTGACTTTTTCTGGGTTTTGTGTAGGTACAATACCTCTATGTTGTTCTGTAGCTGAAGATTGTTCATTTACATTGCAACATAGATTATATTATGTAATTCCACTTTATTCAGTCCCTGTGATGGCTTTTGGATAATTTTCAGTTAGCTTGTTTCAATACAGTCCTGCTTCATACCAAATCACCCCAAACCATAATGTTTTGAAACACTATTTCCTTGCTCATGACTCTCTGGGATGGAACTTCGGGCATGGTTTGGTGAGGATGTACCACATCTACTCTCTTTTGTGTTGGCCAATCGAACTTAAATGTTTGCAGTGACATGGCTGGTTAGAGGGGGACTAGCTCATCCCATTGGATTTCCTCATGTGTCTGGCAGTAGCTTGGGACAATAGGAGCAATGGGGATTATATATCTTTTCATCCAACAGGCTAGCCTGAGCTTCTTTACCTGGAAAGTGGGTTTCAACAACAGCTCCAATGAAAACAGACTTCTTTATGATTCTACTTACATCATTCATTTATTAATGTTGTAACCAATTAAGTTACCTGACCAAGTCTAAATTCAAGGGACAGAGGGTAAATTTCATTTCTTGATGAAGTCACATTGCAAAAGGTCTGGGAAGATTTGGGCCATTACTTTTCCATTCTTCCTCAGCCTACACTATGGCCAAAATGTTTTACCTTATTCCTACATGTAGAAAATGCTTACCCTCTCTCAATAATCCCTAAAGTTTTACCCAATTATACCATCATGTTTGAAACCCCTGATCTTTTAATTATCACTAGATATGAATATCTATGAACTTCAGGTTTAGTTCCTTGGCGAGGCAGCTCTTGATCAAAAAACTAATTCTACCTTCCTTTGGAATATATATATATATATATATTATATATTATATATATAGGCAGGTATGCATATGGATATATAACTTGTACTTTCATTTGTACTACTTATAATTGTATTAAAGCCTTGCCTATGATTTTTACAAATCTTTTGTTACCTTTGAGTTTATAATAGCATACTTATTACAGTAGAAAATAAAGTATTGCTTTTGTTGTTGAATATTTACTTCTCTCTATATTTTAAGATTTACAAGGCATACTTAATTGTTTTGTAGAAACAACAATCAGGGTTTTTTTTATCTTTACCAAATATCGTTTTAATTTTCTTTTCCTCTGTACTCTTTAATGCAATTTTTTCCCTCTGTGTTGCTTCTTTTTGCATTATAACTCCTTTCAGTACTCATTGTAATAGTGTAGGTCTGCTGGTGCAGAATTATCTGTTTTGCTTGTCTAAATGTACCCTCAATTTTCTCCCAGTTTTGAAGCACATTTACACTGAATTTAGAAATCTTGTTTGGTCCTTTCTTTAAGCACTTTAAATATAGCATTCGATTATTTTCTGACTTTCATAATATCTTAAAGCTATCAGAGAAAAGTCCTATACTGACTCCTACAAAAACAGTCTATTTTCTTGAGTTCTCATAAAATCTTTTTTCCATTTGAGCTTTAGTGATTTGCAGTTTGATTATGATGTATCTGATTTTATTTTTATTGATCCTGTTTGAGGTTTAGCAATCTCCTTACTTCTGTGCACTGAGATCTGTCTCAAAAAAGGGTAAACCATTCTCTATATTAATGTTACTTTTCTCTGATTCCCCTTCACCTTCCTCCAGTCTCTCTTTTTATAGATATATTCAATCTTTTACTCAGTACTACCTCTTAAATACTTTCTGTATCTTTTTATTCTTCTACCACTTTGCTTTTATTAAGATAACTTATACTAACCTATGGAATTAACAATTACACTGGGATCACAGTTATAAAACAGAAATAATCTCAGGCAAATAAGCTATTTGACAGCCCAAAGATGCGTTTGTGAATATGCTAGAAAATCTTGTGGGAAAGTGTTGAACATCTCTGTGTAGAATGTTAAGATACATGTTATTAAATGTCACTGGTTCTAGTGTTTTGCCTTTGGAAATACAAAGCAACAGAAGAAATTTTTAATATTGTTTTATTTTTTCAGCAATTTATAAATTTTTCTTACCTGGAACTCTTTGCTCAAGTCTTTTTCGTGCCAGAGAAGTTCTTGCTCTGCTTAGGATTTCAGTACTATGTTGAACAAAAGTTGTGAGAGTCCATATTCTTCTCTTGCTCTGAATCTTACAGGAAAAAACTTATAGCTTTTAACCATTTAGCTTGATGTTAGCTGTGACTTATTATGGATGGCCTTTTTGTTTTGAGGTATGTTCCTTGTATATCCAGGTTTTTGTGAGTTCTCATCATGAAAGGGTATCCACTTTTGTTTAATGCTTTCCCTGAGTCTATTGAGGTAGTCATATGATTTGTATACTTTATTTTTCAATGTGGTGTATCACATTTATTGATTTTCATATTTTGACCATCCTTGTATATCAGGGATAAATCCCACTTAAGCATTGTGTATGATTCTTTTAATGTACTGTTGAATTTGGTGTCCAAGTATTTTGGTGAGAATTTTTACATCTAAGTTCATCAGGGATATTGGCCTGTACTTTTCTTTTTTTTAAATTTAATTTTATTTTTTCAGTGTTGCAAAATTCATTGTTTATGCACCACACCCAGTACTCCATGCAATACGTGCCCTCCTTAATACCCCCCACCAGGCTCACCCATCTTCCCACCCCTCTATGTAGTGAAAAGAAGGGCCATATGTACCCCAATGTTCATAGCAGCAACGTCCACAATCGTCAAACTGTGCAAAGAACCAAGATGGCTTGTATTTTCTTCTAGTGTCCTTGCTTGGTTTTGGTATTAGGGTAATGCTGGCCTCATAGAATGAGTTTGGAAGTATTCTCTCCTCCTCAATTTTTGGAAGATTTTGAGGACTGGTATTAATTCTTCTTTAAATGTTTGGTAGAATTCACCAGAGAAACCAGAGTCCTGAACTTTTCTTTATTGGAAGATTTTTGATTACTGATTCAATACCCTTATCCATTATTAATCTGTTTAGATTTTTCCATTTCTTCATGATTCAGTCTTTATAGGTTGTACGTAGGTAGACATTTTTTTCTTCTAGGTTATCTAAGTTGTTGGGTATATACTTTTACATGTAGTTTTTTATCATTGTATTTCTGTGGCATCACGTGTGTTTTCTCTTTCTAATTTTATGTATTTGAGTCCTTTTGTTTCTTAGTACATCTATCCAAAGTTTTGTCAAAAGGACAGCTTCTAATCTTCTCTATTTTTTTGGTCTCCATTTCATTTATTTCTGCTCTGATATTTATTTCCTTCCTTCTATTAACTAGGCTTTGCATGTTCTTTTTTAAATATATTTAAATGTATTTTTATTTTATATTTCCTTGAGGTATAAAATTAGGTTTTTGAGATCTTTCTTTTGTCTTTAGTAGTTTATAACTATATACTTTCCTCTTAGAACTGCTTTTCCTGCATCCTATGTTCTGGTATGTTTCTTTCCCTTTTCATTTGTCTCAATATATTTTATGATTTTCCTTTTTGATTTTTTTCTTTGACCCATTAGTTGTTCAAGAGCATATTGTTTAATCTCATTCTTCATGTGATTTTTTCCAGTTTTATTCTTATAATTGGTTTCTAGTTTCATACCATTGTCTTTCAAAAATATTATTAATATGATTTCAACTTCTTAAACTTACTAAGGCTCGTTTTGAGGCCTCACATATGATTTATCCTGAGAATGTGTCATGTGTGCTTGAGAAGAATGGGCATTCTACTGCTGTTGGATGGGACATGTTGCATGTGTCTTTTAGGGCTATCTGGTCTAACCTCGTTTAAATCCATTATTTCCTTATTGATTTTCTGTCTGGATGATCTATCCATTGTGGACAATGAGGTATTGAAGTCCTCTACTTTTTATTGTATTGCTGTCTATTTTTCCCTTCAGATCTGTTACTTACACTAAATAGGCATACCCTTCTTTATTACTAAATCTGAACAGCATAGTGGTTCACTGTCTTAAGCTGAGGGCAAGACCACATGGCTATCCAAGTGAGACGGGATGCCACCTCATGAATCTGCAATTAGAAGTTTAGAATTAATTATGAAAGTTAAGATAAGAGGGCCTTAGTTATCTTAAATTATTTCATGATACTTGTGATGCAAAGGCAGAAATGTTTGAATCTTCATTTAGACTGTTTTAGACAGGAGAGTTTTGTTTATTTGTTTGTTTTTAAATAATACAATTTTTATAATTAATAGATGTTTGCATATTCTAGCAGTCTATTAAAAAAAGTTTATTTCACAGCTTTTCGTGAAATTTTTTTCCTTTTAAAATTTTTAGTCTTTCTTAGACAATTTCCCACATAGGTATGAGATAGAAAATAAACTTTTATTATCTCGACAGTATTTTAATCCCATAACCAGGAATTATTTTAAATAAGTGATTGTTTGCTATAGTTTTTTTTTGTTTTTTGTTTTTTGTTTTTTGTTTTTGTTTGCTATAGTTTTAAAAGAAAATGAGCTTTTTAAATATGTGGAAGAGAAGTTGGTAAATTCCCTTTATTACATAAGATATCCTATATTTAAAGTTAGTAATTAACTTACATTGGACTTTTCAAAATTAAATTATAGTTTTGCTACTAAAGGAATACTTTGAGAGATTTAAGTGACCTAAGTTACTTTTGATTCTGCTTAATTCTAGAATATATCTTAAAATTGGGAATAATTTCATAAGATTTCAAATATTTTATATAATTTAATTAATGTAGTGGTACATCAACACTGTAAAACAGACAGATATACCACTTCTCAATCTACAAATGTGGAAACTATGGTTTAACTTGCTCAAAGTCCAAAGGCTAATGAATGGTCAAGGAAGAGTTTAGACGTTAAGTTTCTTACCAAGGCAGTATTGACAATTTGAGTGGGACAATTCTCCATTGAGAAGGACTGATCTAATGCCATGGGATGTTCAGTAGTCATGGTTCTTCCCACCAAATTTCAAAAGTAACCCTCCCCAGTTTTCCTAATTATTTTGTCTACAGTGCATTTGGGAAATGACAAACCTCTTTGACTTGAGGCAACTGTTTCAGTGGCAGGGGATCTCTCTTTTGGTCATCTAAAAAGTGTCTGGAACAATGAAATTCATTCTTTTATCTATTAAATATGTGGGTATTTCTGAGCCTGTGTTTGATAATTTGCATAGTGCCTTTTTCAATGGGTTCACATAACTTTTTTCTTTCAGACATTATCAGGAAATTATTCTCCATCAGAGTGATGAAAAAAACAACTTTTAGATTTTAGAAATTGTGTACATTATCAGTTTTTCCTTTCACCAGATTTAAAAGATTTACATTTACCTATTCATCAGAGGTGCATAGTTTACAAACATGTATCTTTCTCACTTTTTAGAGTCTTGCTCTCCTGTGCTACCTCTTTGTCTGCATGACTTTCTTATATGGTACTTTAGCTTGCTCTACTTTCTGATTCCATGCCAGCAACCTTATTTTATTTAAAGATAGGGATATAGGGGCGCCTGGGTGGCTCAGTCATTAACCGTCTGCCTTTAGCTCACATCATGATCTGTCATGATCCTGGGATTGAGCCTTGCATTGGGCTCCCTGCTCTGCAGGAAAGCCTGCTTCTCCCTCTCCCACTCCCCCTGCTGGTGGTGTTCCCTCTCTTGCTGTATCTCTTTCTGTCAAATAAATAAAGTCTTTAAAAAAAATAGGTATATAAATAAAGATGCCCTACATATATTTATAAAGAAATTAAATTATATAACAAATAAAGTGAGGCATTCTACACATATTTTTCTATTTATACATAGCAGCAAAATGGGATGGAGAGGTAGTTTAGTGAAATATTTTTACTATTTCAGTAAACTGCACTACCTTGAAGTAGAAGGCCTATTTTTCAGTGTTATTTTATTGTTCATTATAAGCTAAATAAAATTGACTCTGCATATTAAAATATTTCATCGCATAGGGTATTTAAGGACTTTTGATGGTAACACAGTTATATGTATAAAATTAAAATCAATTAGACTTGAATCTTATTTTTGAATTATTGATAAATGGAGTTATTTAAAGAAGTATTTTGTTATCCAAGTGTTTAGTTTAAATAAACACATTTAATAAAATTCTAGCAGAGTTCAAAAGTTCTTTCAAACTTAAGAAGAGTCACGTATTTTGCAAAGGCATTGCTTATTTTTTAATCAAATTATTCTCTTGGCAGAACATGCAAATATTCCATAATTTATAATTGATTCTTATATATCATGAAAAAAATATGGCTATGCAATATTGAAGCCAAAGAAATATGGCTGCAGAAACATTGTAGAAAGTTAAAATGTGGTGTCATAAAAAATGAAAATAATTTAGACTGTTCAACAGCCCTATGTCTTATGTTATTGCTACCCATTTGATAGCAAAGCCACCTGTTTTAATTAAAATTTATAAATTATTCAATGTATTTATTTCACTTTCCTGAACATGCGTAGCTTAAAAATGCAACCTTTGTTTCTGGGCAACTACATGATTAGTAGGTCTGTGTCAGTATACTTCAAGTGAAATCTTGGTTGTTACCTCCTCTATCTGTTGTAATTGTAAGCTAACAGCCGTCAGATAATGCTCGAGGCTAATTTTGTACATACATATAATTTTTTTTTCAAACATGAGAACTCTTTTTAGAGAGGGCTAAAGTTTTTATACTTAGAAACCATTTTAGTTTTAGAACTCTAACAACAACAACAAAAAAATCCCCAGGTTTCAATTTTACTCAATAAATTCGGTGTTATATACCACCATTCTTACATGGGCTTCACACTCTGTTCCTGTTCCTATTTCCTTCCTTCAACTGATTGAACTTTGACAGTAATAGACATTTTCCATCTTCATTTTCTTTTCTCATCTGCCTCCCAAATCTATCCTAAAAGTGTATTGTTTTTCCTCTATTCTCTAGGGACTTAATTTTTTTCTTCCTTTTACTATTGATTTTGTGTTATTGCTTACTACTTCTTTCTGATTTCTATTTACCCTTCAAATAAGATTTTTACTCTCCACACATATGCTGCCCACCACAGAATACAAATAACCTCTTTCAAATGTCATAACCATCCCTTACCTCTCTGACCACACTTTGACTCTACCAGTTCTAGCCATATCTTTTTATTCTCATCTATTTTTCTTATCTTTTTGTTCTCATCTATTTTTATTCTCATGTAATTTCATGCCTTTTATTCTCATCTATTTTTAAGCTTACTCATTAGTAAATATTAACCTACCTGTGCAGTGATTAATATATCTTCACATCTAATTAAATTTCTAAACCCTTGTAACTATTCTTAGAATTATATTTGATATAAATGTTTCATCAGTTGAACAGGTCAAAGATCAAAAAATTATACTTCAAGCTAAAACATGTTCCTTAAACTTTGTCAAAGATACTTTGCCTAACCTAACTTAGTCTCCTGAAACTTCTGCTAGGCTCTTCTGTGTACTTCCTCATAAAATTGAATTTTAGCAAGAACTCTTGCTAAGTCAGTTTAACTAGAAGTACCTACCCTTGTCATCTGATCATGTTTGATACGAGATTCTTATTTTCCATCATCCTTCAGGTGATGTCTTATCACCTGGCCTTTCTTCAGCAGAATCCTGTTAGGTTGGTTTAGCTACAATCCCCTCCACCCCTGGTGTTTTCTCCTAATTTTCTCCTAATTTTCTCCTAATGGAATCCACTGATCTCCACTTTGGTCTTTGGCCATAAATTCCCACATGCACATGCTATTTTCAGAGTTGAATCTAACCTCTTTCTTTCACCATGAAATCCCATTGCAGAGGGTCCTGTACATAGTAACATGATGACCTGGAAGAAGTTTGCCTTACCATCTTTAACAAGTGTTGTTGAATATTTTTTCTTTAACAATTTGAAACTCAGAGTCTGTATGAAAAATATGTAATATTTACATTTGCATGCACAAAGAATTTTGCAAAATGTGTATTTTAAAAAAAAATTTATGACTGTCATAATTCATGATTTTCCTTTTGAAGATGGTTACTTTGTTCCCTCTTCTGACATTGTAATTTCATGCTTTGAAAAATATAAATTACGTTATTATATTATTAATGAAGATGCTTGGGTAATAGCTACTTTCTGTCTCTACTAATTGGCATTCAACTTCTAAAACTTTATCAGTTATTTACTATAGGTATTCCAGAAAAAGGCTCAGGAATAGATGATAGGAAGGAAAACCAAAACCAATTTTCCTGTTTATTCTTTCTTTTTGTTATTATTATTATTATGTTATGTTAGTCACCATACAATACATCATTAGTTTTTGATGTAGTGTTCCAAGATTTATTGTTTATGCATAACACCCAGTGCTCTATGAATATTATTTTCAAATATATTATTATTAATTATCAACTGAGTCAGGACTAAGTCAAGAGTATATGTCTCTGCTGATAAGGATCAAGAGAGACCAGCCTTACAAGTTGCACTATAATTTGGATTTCTTGGCATATTGTACCAACCATGGTTTAAATGTTTAGTGACTTAGGTTCCTCCTGACATATCATCCTGTTTGTTACTTTACAAAATGTTTTACTTAGGAACTGTAAATAGATTATTCCTAGCTGGGTGGTGACACATTCAATATTTGCTGATGTTTAGAGTAAATTGAGAATTACAAGATATCACTTAGTAATCAGGTTTCATGGTCAGTATTTCCTTTTTTCAAAATGAAGTGATAAGATTAGCTTTTCTATGATTAAAAATAATAAATATTTAACATTAGACTTAAGAATAATCATTCAAGTCACAGGCCTATGTTTTCTAATTTAGAATGTGAATATTCTAGTTTTTATTTTAGGTTTATTGACATTGTCAACATAACTAAAGAGGCAAGCTCAAAATCATTTTAAAAAGTGAGTTTATTCTGAATAGCAGAGAAATTACAATTCCAGACGCACAAACTGTAGCAAGCTACAGGCAAATCCGCTGAGGGTTTGGGGTAGTTTATACTTATGGGCAGGGAATGTAAAGAAGGAAGAGCTTAGAAAGTCTGTTAAAATCAAAACAAATGGAGAACCGCTTTGAAAATTACCTGAGCAGACAAAACCAGTCCAGTCATACAAACAAAGCTCAATTTGGCTCATTTTGCAAGGTCAACCTGACCTGGGTATTTCTTGTTCATGCTTCCAGAAATGGTATGAAAAACTTCCTAAGGTTGATGTAATGCAACCCCTAGTTACTTCCCTATCCTTTAAGAAAATTCTAGTATCCAGTTTCTGTAAATCAAGCATTTATGGGAAATCAGTCTCTTGGTCCTTAAGTTTTGTTTTCTTGAGGGTACATGCATGAAATTTTCCATTTTATATCCTCCAGTTCTATTTTAGATGAAAATTGTTGGGCGCCTGGGTGGCTCAGCGGTTTAAAGCCTCTGCCTTCAGCTCAGGTCATGATCTCAGGGTCCTGGGATCGAGGCCCACGTCGGGCTCTCTGCTCGGCAGGGAGCCTGCTTCCTCCCCTCTCTCTCTGCCTGCCTCTCTGCCTACTTGTGATCTCTCTCTCTCTGTCAAATAAATAAATAAAATCTTTAAAAAAAAAATTAAAAAAAAAAAAAGAAAATTGTTTCACAACACTGTACGTTGTAATATTATCCAACTTGTACTCTGCAGTCACCATAAGTCAATTAGTTAAGATTCAGTTTTACTAATATTGGAATTATTTAACATGTATTCTGTTTTAAAAATGCTTTTAATAGGGGTGCCTGGATGGCTCAGTTGGTTAAGCATCTGACACTTGGTTTCTGCTCAGGTTGTGATCTCAAGTGTCCTGAGATCTAGCCCTGCTCTGTGGGGAGTCTTCTCTCCCTCTGCCTCTCCTCCCACTTGTTTGTTCGCTTGCTCTCAAATGAAAAAATAAACCTTTAAAAAATGCATTTAATACTTATAAGTAGCACATTTACATTTGTTTTGTTTTCCCTCTGATTAAATTATCCTCTAAAAATTTGTTCAAACCAAGAACGCACTCTAAAAATTATCAGAAAAAAAATTACCAGATCATACCCTTTCTTTTTGCTTATCTCCTTAAAAATAATTTTTATTATAGTAAAATTAATTTAAAATCAACAGTAAAATCTATGCCAAGGGGAAATGGAGGAATTGACACCCTAAAGTTGAAAGATGGTTGAGTTATAATTTTAAGAGTCAGAAATAATACTGATTTCATGTTATTTATCATCTAGACACTTACTTATCTGGAGCACTGCAGAAAAAATAGATTTAGATTTTCTAAAACAGTGCATAAAAACAGGTTACTAAAAATCAATGCAACCTTTTTTTTTAATTGGCCCATGCCTCTTTTCAATTATTCAGTTAGATATAATAACTTATAATTTGTTAGCCACCATTTTCCTCAAGGCAGTCAATATCCCAATTAAAGACAAATAAATAAGTAAAAATCTGTTACTTTGCAAGTTTACTGCACTTTGTGGGTGTATATCTTCACTTTTTCTCTCCTGGTATAATATTATAAACTCTGCTATAGCTTTTTAACCTTTTCTTCACCCTCCCTCAAACAGAATGTGAAAACATGCTATTTACTCCCAAGGCACACCACTTAAGTTTTCTTTTTTGCTTCCTTTATTATCATTTAAAAATGTTATGTAAAAAATGATTTTCAAATTTAAAATGTTTTCATAGGCAGATATCTCTTTCCAGAATTGTGGGGAGAGGCAGAGATTCTATTTATTTGTTTCAAGCTACCTAAAATCTTTTAAAAAAAAAAAAACTTTTAGGATAGATACTGCAGTAATCTGAGTAAAAATGCTTCCTGCTTTAATAAGCCACAACAAAATCCCAATGTATTAACACAAGAACAGTTTGGTTCTTTAGTTCAAGAAAAATCCACTGTAGATATTTCTTGTAAGCAGAATTTGTACAAGAAGTGATTCAGAAATACCAGTACAATCTATTATAGTTATGATGACCTATTTTTATGGTGGTTAATAAGGTCTCCAAAAAAGGGGGGAAAATGCACATGGGGTATTTGGTTGGGGGTAGGGGACCATTTAGGAAGTATATTAAATCACTTTTAAATGTTTCATTGGCTAGGGGCACCTGGGTGGCTCAGTCGGTTGAGCATCAGACTCTTGATTTTGCCTCAGGTCATGATCTCAGGGTCCTGAGATTGAGCTCTGTACTGGGCATGGAACCTGCTTAAGATCTTCTTTCTCCTTCTGTTCCTCTACCCCCTCAACCCCCACTCACATGTTCTCTCTCTCTTAAAAAAAAAAAAAATTTCATTAACTAGAACTAGTCACCTAGACCTACCTAAATGAGAAAAACTAGGGAATGTGGTCTTAACCTTCTGCTTTGTTAAGTCATAGAATGATCTGGTGAAGATATAGAATTGTCTCAGCTTCAGATATTCAAAATTTAAAGTATACATACACAGACATACACCTATGAATTCATATATGCAATTCAATATGACATTATTTGAAAGTAATATAAAGCTTTTAAACAATATTTATAAACACTATATCATAACACAGGCTTAAAGAGTAAATTTCCTGGACGTTAAAATGAATGAAACATTTTAGAGTAGATTACAAATATGATAAAGAACTTTTATGTAGCCTTATATTCTTGATATAAGGAAGGCATGTCAAAGATGACTTCTAGCAATAATACTTTAATAGATTTTTTAAAAAGTGTCACTGCTTCTTAAAACAAGAATAATTTTTTTTTCCTCTTAGATATATCATTGTAGATTAGGCAATTATAAAAATGGTTGAATTTTTTTATAGCCTTAAATGCCTCAGAAGTATGTAAAAAAAAAACTGTCTACATTCCACCACTTTGTTTTCTGTAGTGTTTTGAAATGCTTTCTTTTTTTTTTTTTTTGATGTGCTTTCAATAAGCATGATTACTTTGACATTCATCCATGTGGTACATATTAACAGTTCATTTTTAATTGCTGATATATCAAAATTTCTGTATCTATTTGCCTCTTGATGGACACTGGGTTCTTTTAAGTTTTGGGCCACTACAAATTAAGTTGTATTACATGTGCATGTACAATATTCTGTGAGGACAATTGTTTTCTTTTCCTTATGAATGGAATGACTGGATCACATGCTTAAATTTTGAAGTAACTGACAAACTATTTTCTGAAATGTTTGCATCATGTTGCATTTCCACTAGCAAGATATGAAAGTTCAAGTTGTTCAATATCCTCGCTAATACATGATGTAGCTAATCTCTTTTTTTTTCTTAGACATTCTAATAAGTTTTACTATATGGTTTTTATTTTACACATTTTAGTATATGTGCTGCTGAAGCGAGCACTATTTTACACATTTTAATAGGTATGTTTTGTAATATATTATCAATAAGGTTGAACATATTTTATGTGCTTGATTGCCTTGCGTACATCTGATTTACTGAAGTGTCCATTTAGAATTTTAATATCTTTACTGGCTTTTTATTTTGTTTCCTATTTTATTGTTAAGTTTTAAGAGTTCTTTATATATTCTATATACAAGTCCTGTCTGAAAAATATGCACTACATGTGTTTAATAAAGGTTTATCCTCTCATTCTCATAACTATGTCTTAAAGATACTTTTAATTTGGATACTTTTAATTTGGATAAAGTCAAATTTATAATACCTTTCTTTTGGATTCCCTCTACATGTTTCTGTCTAAGATGTTTTTCCTAACCCAAAATAAAAAATAACTTTCCTCATAATCTTGTCTAGATTTATATTTTTAAAATTTACATCTACATCAATGAATGTTTTAAGTTAATTTTTGTATATATTGTGAGTTGACTGAAGTTAATTTTTTGCCTATAGGCATTTAAATTATGAAAAAGAGTATCTTTTTTCCATCAAATTGACCTTGCACCTTTGTTGAAAAACAAATTGACCATATATGTCTTCTCTTTCTGCACTCCCTTCTGTTCAACTGACATATTTATTTATCCTGACTCAAATTATTTTGATCAGTATAGCTTTATAGTTAATCTTGAAGTCAGGACATACAAGTCCTCCAAATTTGTTTATCTTTTTAAATATTGATTATGCTAGGTCCCTTGAATTTTCAGGTGAATGTAATTTTAGAATTACTTTTTTGACTCCAAAAAGAAAAAAAAATTGAATTAGAATATGCTGAATTTAAAAGTCAATTTAAAAAAAAGTCAGTTTTAAGAAAATTCACATCACAAGTTTGTACTTTTACAACCTAGAAAGAAAGAAAAAACCCTGCCCATTTGTTGAGGTAATTTTTTTTTTCTCTCATCAGTGTCTAGTAGTTTTTAGGACAAAGGTCTTGCATGTCATTTATCAGATTCATCCCTAAGTACATCATAATTTTTGATACTATTGTGAATGATGACATTGATGGTATTTTTAAATTTTTTATTTCCAATTATTGATATTTAATAATTGAAATATTGTTGATTTTTGTATATTGATCTTGCATTGTGAAACCCTGCTAAACTTATTTATTATTTCTTGTAGCTTTCTTGCAGATTCCGTTAGATTCTCTTTATAAAAATATCTATCAATAAAGACCATATTTGCCCTTTAAAATTTGTTTATCTTTTTGGAGTACCTGAGTGCCTCAGTCAGTTAAACATCTGACTATTCATTTAAGCTTAGGTCATGATCTCAGGGTCCTGAGGTCACGCCCTGTGGTGAGCTCTGCAATCAACTGGGAGTCTGTTTGAGAGTGTCTCTCTCCCTCTCCATTTGCCTCTCCTCCCCTTTCTAAAATAAATAATCTTTTTTTGCATTATTATATTGTCTAGATTTCCAAGTCAATGTTGAAAAAAAGTAGTGAAAATATATATCCTTCTCTTGTTCGTGGTCTTAGGAGAGAACGATTCTGTTTTTCACCATTAAATGTGATGTTAATGGAAGATTTTTGTTTTTGAGTTATATATTTTGATATGTGTTTTCCCTATTTTAATTGAGGTATAATTGATATAAAACATTAGTTTCAGGTGTATTTGTGCAGGTATTTGTATATATAGCTAAATGATCACAATAAGTCTAATTAAGCCCAGTTGTATCTATCACCATAGTTATAAGATTTTTTCTTGCACTGAGAACTTTTTAAAATCTACTCTGATTTTCATAGGTTATATTCTTAGAGCAGTTTTAAGCTCACAAAAAATTAAGTGGAAGTTACAGAGACTTTTTATATCCTTTCTGACCCCACACATGCATAACCTCCACCATTATCATTAACCCCCACCAGAGTAGTACATCTGTTACAATTGACAGAATGTTACATCTACTCTGACACATTATCACCCAAATTCCATAGTTGACATTAGAATTCACTCTTGGTGTTTTACATTTTATGAATTTGGACAAATATATAATCACATGTAGCCATCATTAAAGGATCATACTGAGTAATTTCACTGCCCTAAGAATCCTCTGTTCTCCATCTATTCATCTGTTCCTCACCACTAACCCCTGAAAACTATTAACTTTTTACCATTTCTGTAGTTTTCCCATTCTAGAGTGTCATATAGTTGAATCATTCTGTATTTTGCCTTTTCATATCAGCTTCTTTCACTTGGTAATATGCATTTAAATTTCCTTCTTTTCATAGTTTGATAGATCATTTCTTTTGCTGAATAATATTCCATTGTCTGGATGTAGCACAGTTTGTCTATTCATTCACCTACTGAAGGACATCTTGGTTGCTTCAAAGTTTAAGAAATTGTGCAAAGAAGTCAAACTCTCCCTCTTCACAAATGACATGATACTTTATGTAGAAAACCCAAAGGCTCCATCCCCAAATTACTAAAACTCATACAGCAATTCAGCAATGTGGGGGGATACAAAATCAATGCACAGAAATCAGTTGCTTTTCTACACACTAACAATGCAACTGTAGAAAGAGAAATTAAGGGATCAATTCCATTCACAATAGCAATAAAAACCATAAGATACCTAGGAAAAAACCTAACTAAAGAAGTAAAGGATCTATACATTAGAAACTACAGAACACTTATGAAAGAAATTGAGGAATACACAAAAGGATGGAAAAAATATTCCATGATCATGGATTGGAAGAATAAATTTTGTTAAAATGTCTATCCTGTCCAGAGCAATTTACACTTTCAATGCCATCCCTATTAAAATACCATTGGCATTTTTCAAAGAGCTGGAACAAACAATCCTAAAATTTGTATGGAACCAGAAAAGACCCTGAATCACCAAGGGAATGATGAAAAAGAAAAACAAAGCTGGGGGCATCATGTTGCCTGACTTCGAGCTATGTTACAAAGCTATAATCCAAGACAGCATGGTATTGGCACAAAAACTGAAACAGACCAATGGAAGAGAATAGAGAGACCAAATATGGACTCTCAACTCTATGGTTAACTAATCTTTGTCAAATCAGTGAAAAAAATGCCCAATAAAAAAAGACAGTTTCTTCAATAAGTGGTGCTGAGAAAAGTAGACAGCTACATATAGAAGAATGAAACTAGACCATTCTCTTACACCATACACAAAGATAAACTCAAAATGAATGAAATATCTCAATGTGAGACAGGAATCCAACAAAGTCCTATAGGAGAACATAGGCAGTAACCTCTTCGACATCAGCCACAGCAACTTCTTTCAAGACACGTCTCCAAAGGCAAGGGAGACAAAATCAAAAATGAACTTTTGGGACTTCATCAAGATAAAAAGCTTCTGGACAGCAAAGGAAACAGTCAACAAGACTAAGAGGCAGCCCACAGAATGGGAGAAGATATTTACAAATGACATTACAGATAAAAGGCTGATATCCAAGATCTCTAAATAACTTCTCAAACTCAACACTCAAAAAATCTAATAATCCCGTCAGAAAATGGGCAGAAGACATGAACAGAGAGTTCTCCAAAAAAGACATACGAATGACTAACAAACACATGAAAAAATGTTCAACATCACTAGCCATGAGGGAAATACAAATCAAAACCACAAAGAACTATCACCTTACATCAGTTAGAATGGCAAAAATTAACAAGACAGGAAACAACAAGTGTTGGCGAGGATATGGAGAAAGGGGAACCCTTTTACACTGTTGATGGGAATGCAAGCTGGTACAGTCACTCTGGAAAACAGTATGGAGTTTCCTCAAGATGTTAAGAGTAGAGCTACCCTACAACCCAGAAATTGCATTACCAAGTATTTACCCCAAAGATACAGACATAATGAAAATAAGGGGCACGTGCACCCCAACATTCCTACCAGCAATGTCTACAACAGCCAAACTGTGGAAGGAACTGAGATGCCCTTCAAGAGATCAATGGATAAAGAAGCTATAGTACATATACACAATGGAATGTTAGTCCTCCATCAGAATGATGAATACCAACCATTTGCATCAACATGGTTGCAACTGGAGGAGATTATGTTAAGTGAAGTAAGCCAAGCAGAGAAAGACAATTATATGGTTTCACTCATATGTGGAACATAAGCAGTAGTGTGGAGGACCATAGGGGAAAGGAGGGAAATCCAAAGGGGGAGAAATCAGAGAGGGAGATGAACCATAGGTGACTATGGACACCGAGAAACAATCTGGGGGTTTCAGATGTGGGGGAGGGGGTAACACAGCGATGGGTATTGAGGAGGGCACATGCTGTGATAAGCACTGGGTGTTATACTTAAGAATCACTGAATACTACATCAAAACTAATTATGTACTATATAGCGCCTAACTGAACATAAAAAATAAGTGCATAGAGAACAGACTTCTGGTGCTAACCTAGACTTAAATAAGGTAACAAAGTTTCCTTTTCCTAAGGAATATATAATTATTAATCAGAAGTATTAATTATTATGTGAAAAGGGCCTGTTTTCTCCATTCAGGTTGACCTGGGTTCAAATTTGGACGAAAGGCACTGCAAGGTACTGACAGCATTTAGGACAGCTTACAAAGTTTGGTGATTCCACTCCCCTAATTTCATTCACCTAATTTCACAAACTTTTTTGTATTAGAATTAAGTAAAATAGTAGAATTCATTGGGAACTATTCCCTTCTCTTTAATTTTCTAGACTATTTTGAGCATGATATTATTTCTTCCTTAAAGCATTAGTATAATTTCCCAGTGAATGCATCTAGGCATCATTAATGTCTCTTTTCTCTTTTCTACCTATTCAATATGATTAGAAGTTTATCATTTTTAGTTAAATTATGCAGTGGTCAGAAAACATAATATGTATCACTTGAAGCCTGCCGTATTCATTCAAACTTGTTTCATGATGCAGGATATAGTCAGTCTTGATAAATGTTCCTTGCACACAAGAAAAGAATGTGCATTCTGTTGCTTGGTGTATTCTATTAAGTTCAACGCCTTTGGTTTCTAGTTTTGTTTAAACCATTAGAATATTTGACTTTTCAGTCTGTTTCTTCTATCAGTTGTTGAAAATGGATGTTGGAATCTTTGATCATAATTTAGATGATGTATATTCCTTTTGAGGTTTATGTTTTTATATATAAAATTTTGTATGTACAGATTTTATGACATAATATTACCTTAAAGTTACAAAATCACCTTCCACATTGCCTGATGTTAATACAGCTTCATCATCTTTATTTTGTTTAGCATGAGTCTAGAATATTTTTCATCCTTTTACTTATGTCCAGTTCATGCTATAATTATAAAAGCATGTCTCTTTGAAGCAGCATATATTTGGGTCTTGCCTTGTAGTATAATCTAATAATCTTGTTTAGCCCATAATTTACATTTTGTGTGATTGTTGATGTGGTTGTATTTAATCTTGTCATCTTGCAATTTGCTCTTTTTTTTTTTTTTATTTATTCATTTCACAGAGGGAGAGAGATCACAAGGAGGCAGAGAGGCAGGCAGAGAGAGAGAGAGGGGGAAGCAGGCTCCCCGCTGAGCAGGGAGCCCGATGCGGGCCTCGATCCCAGGACCCTGAGATCATGACCTGAGCCGAAAGCAGAGGCTTTAACCCACTGAGCCACCCAGGCGCCCGCAATTTGCTCTTTACTGACTTGTTTGTTTTTTACCTTTTTTTAACTTTCTTTTCATTAATTGAGATTATTCCATATCACCATTTTTGTCTTATTAGTTATAACTTAGTTATATAAGTATGACATGTAATCATATTTGTCACCTTTTTGTTCACAGTGTGTATCTTTAGCTTATCATTGCCTATCCTCAATAATATTCTAGTACTTCAGATAGAGTATGAGAACCTTACTTTCACTTCTTCCATCAATGTTAATGCTCTTATCAAACAATTACTTTTACAGGTATAATAAACCTGATAAATAATGTTATTATTTGTTTAAAGGTACACTGTATATTAATAAGACTTAAATAATGAGAAAAAATAATGTATTTTCTTTGAGAAACTATTTCTGGTGTTCTTTGTTTTTTGTTTGATACACAAATGGAATTTCCATCTGGTACTTTTTGTTTATTACTTTCCTTAACAATTCTTAGGAAGTGATTCTCATAGTATTAAATTAGTATTTCTTTTCCAGAAAACTTTTTGTCTTCACTTTGGGGAGATATTTCTCATGAAAAATATTTTCTTATCCTTATATTTGTTCCTCTCATTTATAAAATCTGCCCTTTTGAAGTTTTTCTCCTTTTTACTGATTTAGGACAATTATATTATGATGTGCTGTGCTTTTTAAAAAAATTTTTTGTTTTGTGTGTAGGGTTCATTAAGCTTTTTGGAACTGCGAATTTATGTTTATGAAATTTGGAAAATTCTGGCCAATATTTCTTAAATACTTCTCCTCCCTTCCTTTCTCTCCTCTCCTTTGAGGATGTATATATTTTAGACCATTTAAATGTTCACACAGCTCGATGATAGATTTTTCTTAATTATTTTTTTTCTCTGGATTTCATTTGGATATTTTCTATTCCTTTCTCTTCAAGGTAACTTCTAAAAAAAAAAAGTTCTGTGATATCTTACCTGCCATTAATACCATACGGTGTATTTTTTCATCTCAGAAATTGCAGTTTTTACATTTCTATAAGTTTGCTCTGTGTCTTTTTTTCTTTTTTATGTACTCTAAGTCTTCACTGAACATTTTACGTATAGAATACCAATTAAATAACTGTTCTACTGTCCTTTCTTGCTAATATTAAGCATTTGCACTATTTGGATTGTTTTCAATTGAGATAATTCTCCTATTGTAAGTCCTGTTTTTCTGTTTCTTTGTATTTATGGTAGTGTTGAATTGGATGTCATACAGTGTGAGTTTACTTGGTTGGGTTTTGGACATCTTTGTACAGCTATAATTTCTCTAAAGCTTTTCTGTCCCTATGCAGCTACTTGTAGACAGTTTGATCCCTTTAGGACTAACTCCTGGAGTTTGCTAAGTAGACCTAGAGAAGTGCCCAGTGTAAAGTACTTGTGACCTACTACTGAAACAAGACCTTACCTACTACTCTTTTAATTCCCTCATGAACTAGGATTTGTTTCAGTCTGGGTGGCAATAAAAGGCACTGATTTTTTTAATGTTGTTCTTCCCTTACTTTGAGTAGTTTCCTTCTATCAGTTTCCTCATTAGTACTTAATTGCAGACTCTAGGAGGCTTTTTGTGAAGCTCCTCCCCCTCTGTTCTTTTGTCCTGTGAACTCTAGCCACTTTAGTACTACCAGACACTCACTCAGTTCTGTCTTTTCTTCAGAGATGAATTCTCCAGGTTTCTCTACTGGCAACATGGGCAGGAAGTTCTCCTGTACCAAGACAATAAGCCAGTGAAATTCCTTTCACTTGATCTCCCATCTCACAATGATTATAACACTTCTGTTGGCAATGTGAAGTATCTCAGAATTGCTGTGTCGTGTTTTGGGGTTGTAGTTGTTCAGAGAGGAGAATAAATTCTAACACTTGTCTATAACCATAAGTGACCTTCTAACTTAATTTTTCATTTTAATTAAAACACATTCTTTAGTATGCTCTGAGAAAGTAACTGAATTTAGTCTACCTATCCTTAGAAACTCATAAGTGTTCCTAAATGCTAATTATTATTTTGCAATTGTATTTTAGTTTTATATTTTTCCCTCAGTTATTGGAGATGTTGAACTATTATCAATATCCATGTAGCTAATGAGAAATATACTGTCAATCTGTTTTTTTAATAGACAATTTTTTTTTCTTCTGTGATCCCCTTTGAATGTTTTTATCAAACTTGATCGGCAGATATTTCACTGTTTCCATTCTTTGCCCTTTCCCTTTGTCTCCTCATTTTGTTTTTTTAATATTTGGTTTTGAGATTTAATCCTAATTTTCAGTGGATTCTTAAGCTTTGAGGACTTTAATTCTGACATTATTTCTTCAAATATCTCTAAACTATTTTCTTCTCTTGTATTTACTATATAAGATATTGAAACATTTAGCCCATATTTCATGCCTTTATATTTTATTTCATCCATGCTACATTTTTATCTTTCACATATTTTGGAAGAATTTCCTAGTTAAAGGTTTCAGTTTGCTCTACTGAAACTAAGGACTTGACCTTGATTTATTATCTCTTCCTGTTACAATTTCAAATCCTATCACATTAAACAGAGCAGACTTATTTAACAGGCTTTCAAAATGGGTCTTTTAACTGTTTCAGTGAAATTATAAGTTCCTCTGTGGAGTTTCTTGTTTGTTTTCAAACACTGTTGATCCTTAGTTTTGCACTAATTCTCTGTAGCAGAATTCTCAAACACCTCATGATCTTGTTAAAGGTTCTTAATATACTGTTGGTTGGCTATTGTGATTTGGTATCTTGCCGTGGGTTTGGGAATGATTACACTTCTAAGGGTTCCCAGTTATTACCTGTCCTACATTAATTTTAGGGTCATAGTACTCATATATAGTGCTATGCTAAGGCAATGATACATCACTGGTTTTGCTTGCTAACATAAGTATAGCTGACATTGTAGGATTTTTTCAATTGGCCCAAGTATCCTAATTGCTATCTAAAAAAATCTTGAATCTATAATCTGATCTCTGTGTAGTCCAGAATTAATCTCTTATCAGAAAAATAACTTCACAATCGTGCATTAGGGTACAATTTATTCCACCGTTATTTTTCCATTAGTCAAATACAGCCAACATTTTTTTCCTACAGAAATTTCTCAAAATAATTTGATTTATTGATAAGTAAAAGATACTGAGAATATATGTTATTTGATTTCAGATAAACCGGGCTGAATCTTTGCTATCTTGATCTACTTTCTGTAAACATGATTAAATTTTAATGTATTTTTTAAGAATTGTTAACAAATGCCTAATTTGGGAATATGATATTTTAAGAGTAATTTTTACACATGGTAAATTACATATGTTCAAGGAACAAATAAAAAATTCACTGTAAAATAAAAATTGTGCCAAAGAAATGAGTATAGTATTAATAAAGTAAGGTAATACTGTTAGTTTTAATATCTTTGTTAGACACAAGATATGTGTCTCAGATTAACCTTTTCTCATTTAGGGCATAAAATGCAAAATATTAGTCAAGAAGATTTCTAATTCTTTATGACATTAATTTTAATTATTAAACAAAGTATAGCTTCACCATCCTCACATATAAACATGTAACAATGTTGGCCACTTCTATGATTTTTATTACATCTTAGTATTTAAAGTTCTTTGATATGACAAAAAAATAATGCAAAGCATTTGCAACAAGGGTAGCAGTGATAATATTCTATATGTGTGCCAGAGTTTCACAAAATTGCCTCCACTGCCAACTTTTCTAGCAGTAATTCAGTGAAAGAAAATGATCACTGATGTTACTCGAGAGTTTGAACACTAACCACCAGGTAATTTATAGTGTTGATACATATCTAGTGAAAATTGCTTGTCAGAAAAATACATACAATTTTTAAGTGTCAATAGCAGTGACAAGATATTCTCAGATTTTATTCCTTAATATGATTTCCTCTTTTCTGTTTTTGACATAGAATTTAATAAAAGAAAATATCAAAACAAACTGTCAACTCCCATGTAGGAAAACATAGTCCATGGAACATGGAGAAGGAAGCATTTTTTAATAGTATAATTCATATAAATATTGACTTCATGACTATAAAAACACAAGTTGTGGGGTACCTGGGTGGCTCAGTCAAGTGTCTAACTCTTGATTTCCACTGGGGTCATGAACTCAGGGTTGTGGGATCAAGTCTCTCATCAGGCTCCATGCTCAGCTAGGATTCTGCTTGAGATTCTCTCCCTCTCCCTGAGCCCCTCCCCCTGCTCATGTGTGTGATATCTCTATCTCTCTCTCTTTCTCTCAAATAAATATGAGGCATCTGGTATGCCTGAGTGGCTCAGTTGATTAAGTGTCCATCACTTGATCTCACCTCAGGTCTTGATCTCAGAGTTGTGAGTTTGAGCCCTGTATTGGGCTCCACGCTGGGTGTGGAGCCTACTTTAAATAAATAAATCTTAAAAAAAATAAGTTGAATTTATTGAGGGCACTGAATATACCTAAGTGACAATATGGCTTAATGAAAGCAGTTGATGATAAATAGCTGTTTTTGAGGTCAACATTTTAAGTGCAGGACAGAAAAAAAAAGTAAATTGCAGACTCATAACTATACAACTTAAATTATTTTATCAAGTAATTGTCACATTTCTAATGTTTATATGGAATTATACATATTTATAAGATCATGTGATACAGATTCTAAGTATGTCTAATTTATATAGTAGTGAGGTAGTCTCTGCTTTCCATATAAATTATATGTATTTAATATCTAGAAAATTTACCTATTACTGTTCCATTTTCAGGATGCTATTCTACCTAACATTTTAAGTTACTACACCTGACTATCTAATTTATTTTACAGAAAGGAGTAGCACCACCTCCAAACTTGCTCATACATGAGCTAATTAATTCTCATTCAATTATCTAATTTAACACATTTTCATTATGGTCTACAGGGTTGCAGAAAACATCTCTACTTTAGAAGACCATGGTTTGGTAGTAAACTAATTCTTACATTTCACACTGCTAAGGTAAAGCTAGTCAAACTTCAGCTCAATCTGACCTTTAATTATATTTGCTTGAAGCATCACTTATAGAAAAATCACTCATTGCAAGTATCCAATTCAGTCATTTTTAATAAACTTCTATAATTTTGCAGCCATATATCCAGTTCTAGAACTTTAAAATCATTCCTCAAAATTTTATGCTCCTTTGTAATCAATTCCCTTTCTTTTCTTGACCTAGACAACTACCAATTTCTATAGATTTACTTCTAGAGATTCCTGTAAATGAAATATTAAATTACGTATTCTTTTGGGTCTGGCTTCTTTCACCTGGGATTATGTTTTTAAGATTTATCTATTTTGTGGACTGTGTTAACAGGTTTGTCACTTTAAAATTATTTATTTATTAGAGAGACAGGGAGAGAGAGCACAAGAGGGGGGACAGGCAGAGGGAGAAAGAGGGAGGGAAGCAGACTTCCTGCTGAGTGCAGAGCCTGATGAGGGGCTTGATCTCGTGACCCTGAATCACCATCTGAGCTGAGATCAACAGTCAGATGCCTAAAAAATTAAGCCACCCAAGTGCCCCAATAGGTTTATTTCTTTGTTATCTCTTTTTTTTTCTTTTTTTTTTAAAGATTTTATTTATTTATTTGACAAGGAGAGAGAGATCAGATCACAAGTAGGCAGATGCAGACAGAGAGAGAGAGGAGGAAACAGGCTCCCCACTGAGCAGAGAGCCCGATGCGGGCCTCGATCCCAGGACGCTGAGATCATGACCTGAGCTGAAGGCAGAGGCTTTAACCCACTGAGCCACCCAGGCGCCCCTCTTTGTTATTTCTGACTGGTACACCATTATATGTATTCAGGACTTTGTGTTTATCCACTAGTCCATGTGGATTGGAGTTTGGATTGGATATAATGCTTTGGGGGTACTATGAATAGTACTTGCATAACTTAGGGATGCAATTCTTTGTATGGACATAGGTTTTGATTTCTCATGTAATCCAGTAATTCTCTGTAGCTTTAGCTACCTACCAAATTGTTGAAGATACTTGGTATTGTCAGTCTTTTAGATTACCACCATTCTAGTGGGTATTCCTGGTATTGCATGTTTGGTTAATTTACATTTTCTGAGTGACTAAAGATGTGGAATGCTCTTGTGTGTATGTAATAGATAACTGAGCATTTTGATTGGGGAAATTTCAGTACAGATATTTTTCCCATTTCTTGTTTAGGTTTTTTATTTTATTTAATGATTGTGTTTTAAGAAATGTTTATATATTACAAATAGACTTGGATATTTATGTATATTATGGTTTTTTATTTTCCTTATGACTAAGTTCTTAGAGATTTATATAGATTGCTTTATCAGGTATATGACTTGGAAATATGCTTTTTCAGTCTGTAACTTGACTTCTCATTTTCTTTATGGAAGAACTGAAATTTGAGTTTGGTGGTGTACTCAAAGTTCAGCCAATTCTCAAGACTAACTTGGCTTTTACTCAATGGCAGGCTCCTTCAAGTCTTCTCTATTAATGCATAGGTTTTCAGTTAGCCAGGGATGCATAGCATGCATAGATTTAATCATTCAGTTGACCTCTCATTTCCAATTTTTTAAAAATATTTATGATTGTACTCATCCTATTTTAAGTCTTTTTCTCCTAGGAGCAAATTTGTATTTAGGTTTTCATGTTATATTCCTATATCTCATGCTTACATTATGTTTAATAATCTAACCAATTTTTTATTATATTTATATAGTGTCTATTTCATGTATGATAGAGAAGGTAATCTATATGATTTTTACCACTTTTTGTTATCTCCTACTTCCTGTTTTTGTTGATTATATTAATAAATTTTTATATTATAGTAACATAATATTTACATTATATGTTGGAATATTAGCTCTAGATTTAAATGAATTAAAAAACGGTTTTGGGTTGGCGAAACTGATCCAATATTATTATTACTGCTATTATTATCTGTATAGACAAGATATTGGTAACTATTCTCTGTGAATCCTTACATGCTTAAAAATATGTCTTTTTCCTTTGATACATGGATAAGGATTGAAATTCTTTGTTTGGATCCCACTTTCCCCCAAATACTTATAGAACCCTAAATGTACATATGTTAAACATTTCTTCATACAAGTTTTAAACCAATTTAACTACTTACTCCTTATAAGTGATTTTTTTGAGGGGAAAGGTGGGATAAAGAACTCAGAAATCTGTATAATTTTTGAACTTTGAATTGTCTTTTTTCAGTTATCATCGGTCATTATTAGTTTCTTTCTGATAAATTTTGTCTTTTCAAACTTTAGACTCAAGTTTTCCTTAATATTAATGTAGCTTTATTAAATTACATTTTGAAAGCATTTACCTTCCATTTGTTTTATCTCTTATTTAGACATTATCAATGTATTGAATCTTTCTATTTTGTGTTTCTCATTTATCACTATTTTTGAGTTTTATGTTCTATACTATTTTCTTACAAAAATATGCAAGCCAATAATTTTAAACTTAATATAGTCCTTTCTTTTATTCATCATTATTTTCTTATTTCAAAAAAACTATCCTGATCAAAAATTTCACTTTGAATACCCCATTCTGTTATAGTATTATATCTTTTGTTTCTGGCATAAATTTTTTCTTATTTTATTTTTCATATTTAATGTATTTTGTGTTTTCATTATATTCACTCTTGAAATTCATAGATTTTCCTCATTGTCCAAATATTTGATGGATACTGTAGGACAGAGGCCAAAGAAATGTGCATTAGCAGAATTAATGTCAAGATTTTATTTGGTGTCCCAGTTTGAATTTTTTAAAGATCCTCTTTAAAATGAAAGAAATAGTCCTGTGTGAAATAAAGTGGAGGTGTATTAGAAAATATTTAAATGATAATATAAATTATATGTAAAATAAATTAAATTTGGGGGGTTAGTGATCCTTCATCAAAATTAGTACTTACCATGATGGAAAGAATACAGAATATAGTAGCCATATTTTGGTAGTATCTTTTAAGATGGGACGTTTTAGATAATTTTTGAAAGATGATGAGAAATAGCTATTAGAGAAAGTTGCAACTTTTAAAAGGGTGATTACTATTACAGAAGAGAAGGATATGAGAGGGTCAGATGCAGAGAGATTTGTACTTAGTTTTATAGGTTTTAAGTCAAATTACTTGGACAAATAAAATGAAAATGAAATAATGAAAGTCTTCCAATAAGAAATTGATGCATCCTGGTTTTTTTTCCATACTTGTTTACAAAAATTTAAGTAAACTAAATATGTGTGGGCAAAATAAAATTTTGAATGCACTAAGAAAAGTTAACAGTCAAAGCATTTCTGAACCAAAACTACTGGGATGCGAAACCATGCAAATGTACATGTAGTATGTTTGCACTTTTTAAAAATTCTAAATTGTCAATAAGAGTTCAATAATTACATAAACTAATAATTTAAAAACAATATGTACATATATAAATGCCTGGTAATGATATATGGGGAGTGATATTCTCCCAAATATTTGGCATATTGGAAGTTGCTAATCTAAATATTTCCTATTGATCAAGAATCAATACATTCATTGAAACAAATTAGCAATGTCTAAGCACGAGGAACTTGTTTTAACATTTTTCAAAACAAATATCTGCCTGATTAGAAAATCTATAAGATGAACACAAGGAGGGCGCCTGGGTGGCTCAGTGGGTTAAAGCCGCTGCCTTCGGCTCAGGTCATGATCCCAGGGTCCTGGGATCGAGGCCCGCATCGGGCTCTCTGCTCGGCAGGGAGCCTGCTTCCTCCTCTCTCCTCTCTCTCTGCCTGCCTCTCTGCCTACTTGTAATCTCTCTCTCTGTGTCAAATGAATAAATAAAATCTTTAAAAAATAATAATAATAAAAAAAAAAAAAAAAAGATGAACACAAGGAATTTTGGGTTTTCTGGGGGTCATGTGCATGTACTGTCAGTATGAAATAAGTTAGATTTGAGTTATAAAATATGTTTCATAACAGAACATTTTTCTCTATAAATATGGAGGGGAAAGCTAAAAAGTGAAAATACATTGCTAACTCCTCTTTTGGGTATGTACCTACTAGCTGTTCCATTATTATAAATTTATTAGATATTAATAGTTAAATTGGTCATTGAAATGAATTTTTTATACATATATGTCGTGATTTTTTTTGTCACTGAAATTTGCTACCAGGTAATAAGAATATTTCTTCTGTATTATTTTCTTCTAATAGTTTTATTTTTTTAATTTTTTGTAAAGATTTTATGTATTTATGACAGAGATAGTGAGAGAGGGAACAAGCAGGAGGGAGCTAGAGAGGGAGAAGTAGGATCCCGGCTGAGCAGGGATGGCGGCTCAATCTCAGGACTTCAGGACCATGACCTGAGCCAAACACAGTTGCTTAATGACTGAGCCACACAGGCACCCCTCTTCTAATAGTTTTTAAACAAGTTATTCTTTGCTAAACTCATTTATCTTCCCCCTACACTGTCCAACAGAATGAGTATAAAACATTTATGACACATTTATTAATTTGCACTCTTTGTATTATATGGATAGCTGATATTAATATGATGAATCCCTAAAAACATGTTTTTGCTGAAATGACTCTTTCTATAAACTATTTGAAGTCAAAATTGGAAATACAATGTTACAATGATACATTTTGTATCAGAATAAAGTAGGTAGAAAATATTATCCCTGTAAGGCAGTGTAGCTTTGCTCCATGGTTTTAATTTTAGATAATTGCTATAATCAGTTCTATACTTTAAAATCATTAGTGATATTGTACAAGATTTTTTTAAGTATGCGTATATCACATCACTTACTATAGATTTTAATTGGGCAAAAAGAAAGAAATAACCAGCTGAAGCATGTGGTGATGAAACTCAGTCTCTCATTTGGATCCATATATACATTTATAGTGGTTTATTTATACCAAAAAATTGGAAATCCATTTGCATATAGAGGCTTGGGGAAATACCAAGAAAACATCAGAGTGAGGGAATCCAATCCATAATATAACCTTTACTGGACAGGTGAAAAATGTGATGTCTTTGAAAGAATATAGTACCTACCTCCTCCTATTTTCCCATAAAGAAAATAATGAAATTGAGAGTCATTAACTAAATATTTAACCAGACCTTTTGATGTCTATGGTTATAAATGTTAGCCTAAAGGATGCAGATTTATGTACATTGCAGGTGATATATTTAATGGCAAAAAAAATGGGAGAACTGGACTTAAATGCCCCAAGAACCGATACACATATATATGGAAAAGATGAATATTCCAGGTATGAAGGCAATGAGGATTTGAGGTTCTCTTGGGACCTACTGTAGCTACTCATAAATATGTTTAGTATAGTCTCACCATTTTAAGGCATTAAAGATAGTTTAGGAATTAGAGATCTTTTTACAAAAGACCTTCATTTGGAAGATTTTAATTTTTGGTGACTTCCTCTTATATTTAATTTTTAACAGTCTCAAAGTATAAGAGTTATTTACAGTTTTCAGCCCTCTGAAGTGATACTATAGAGTTTCACGTGGGAAAAAAGGAGCACTCCTTGAGCATAGCTGGAAGTAACAGAGATGGGCACACTATGCTGTGAAACAAATTTCAAGTAGATCTCCCAGGAGTTCAGATGATCAAAACTTTCCCATTACTTCTGTTTATCATGAATTGACTCTATAAGGAAAGTGGGAGGGAAAGAGGGTAAGAGGTAATGATTCTAAGTCACATTAACAAAGATATTTTGAGAATCTACATTGTGGAGAGCTTTGAACTTAACTAGACCCTATTTGGGGAAAATAGAAAATTAGCTTAGTTTATTTGTCATTTTATTAACAGGAGACAATTAGTTGTCATTTTCTTGTTTTACCATCATAATGTAATTGATATTCATGTTGAAGACTTTGAATCATTACAAAATTATAAAGTACTTTTGGCATAATCTAAAAGATTAGATCACATTCAGTGTAATTCTGGTACATTATCAATTTCTATTGTTTTGCAAATAATAGCACATGCATACTTTTATTTGTTGCTCAGAATTTTTGTTTGATTGCAGTATATATTAATTATGTGTTATTTATGATCATGATTTTGTAAACAGGAGTTTAATGCATAATATCTGTACCTATTATGTAAATCACACTAAACATATTTGTCATTGCAGAATTTTCTGCAGAATTTGTCATTGCAGAATAATTTGGTGAAAAATCAGTTCAGCCTGTAATTACTTTTAATTTTCTATTTAGTGAGCCCAATAGTTTAAATCATTTATCTAGTGTAGACTTAGAATAAAATATTTGGACACTAATATGGAAAGAGACAGAACATGTGTCTTTGAATTTCCGTACCTTCACTTCCTCAGTATATATTTACAACTTACCTCTTTCCTCTTCTGCATACACATCAGGAAACTTACCTCTAAATTTTATTGTAAAATTAAATGAAAAAAACATGTAACATTTGACACAGTATAGTTGTTTTAAACATTTTCTTTCTTATCCCTCTTTATCACTAAACATGCATTTATATAAAGAATGTGTTGCCATTGTTTATAGTGTATGTTTCAATGAAAATGTCTCCCTTATTTTTTTCTAACATATACTTCTATCTCTCATCTTATTATACATTTCACACTTCAGAGCCCTACTTTCACATACTGCAATAACTAGAAATGACGACCTTAAATTTAACTTACATTGCCAAAGATATGACATTTTAATAAAAACATTAATGATTTCTGACTTCCTGAAAACTTTTTTTTAACTTTTTTTAAATGTAGCAGGGATAAGCAGTATAACCTGTAGATCAGTAAGAAGAGACATATATTCATTCTCATATTTACAAATCACCTCTTCACTTGTAATCATTTTCTTTCTTTTTTTTTCTTTCAAATTGGATATGTGTTAACTCCTCCATAAAGCATATGAGCCAATTCTAAGTGTATTAGTTTTAATCACTAATCTATGAAAGGTTGTTGAGTTGTCTTACTTTCAGATTATATAAAATTTTAAAATAATTATTTCAAAGAACACCTTCAACATTCAAAATTCTCAGAGAAACTGATAAAGTGAATTGATTCACAAAATAATGTTATCTCTAAAGAAAAAAAAAACACAGTGATTTGTACCCTGTATAAAACTGATGTATATTATGTGAAAGTTTCAATTTGTAAGTTTTTTTTTCTAAATAAGTTTCAATTCTATATGCATCAAGCTGAAGTGACTTTTCCATTCATTAAAAAAAAAAAAAAAAATCCAGGGTGCCTGGGTGGCTCAGCGGGTTAAAGCCTCTGCCTTCAGCTCAGGTCATGATCCCAGGGTCCTGGGATCGAGCTCCGCATCAGGCTGCCTGCTCAACAGAGAGGCTGCTTCCTCCTCTCTCTCTGCCTGCCTCTCAGCCTACTTGTGATCTCTCTCTCTCTGTGTCAAATAAATGGATAAAATCTTAAAAAAAAAAATCCAAAGTCAAATACTATGTCCTTCTTGATATTATCTCAGAGTTCTAGAGTCAATCATTGCTTTCTACACAATTCTAACACGCATTTATTGTATATTCTAAATTTAACAAAACTATCTTAAATCCTGACTTCTAATATTGCATCACAAAACTATTTAGATGGCTATACTTCCAGTAATTTCCAAGCAGCACCTATCAGAACAACTGTATGCATATAATAGGTCTCAATTCTGTAAATAAATTGTCAAGCAAATAAATAACCAACAATCTGAAGTCACTAGAGAATAACCCAGTGCAGGCAGAAATTAAAGGTTAGTCTACACTTAGGAAAACAGAATGGCATTAGACAATTTTCTTTTATTATCTATTTCTTATGTTATATGGATTTTCGCCTGGTTAAAAATATATAATATATAATGTAAAAATATAAAATAATATATAATATAGTTAGTCTTACGGAATCTTACTGAAATATGTTATATATATGTAATTAGTTGTACTGTATTGAAGAGCTAAAACAGAGCTCAGAGAAACCGCATTAACTAGATCAAGAGGGAATTCCAGAAAGCCACATAGGGTGATTTCAGAATGGTACATAGGGTTTGTATTTTATATATAATCTCTACCCAAATATTCAGCTGTATTCAAAACTATACATATGCAAAACAGACTCCCAATCAGACCAGTTGAAGATTAAATAACCAAATAGAGATTTCTCTTGCACATACTGCAGAGACACCGTGCTGGGAGTTCACACACAATAAATGTGTCCTAAAATACATCACAAAAATACCTTAGTTTTATTCTTTTGCCTGAAGTTGGCCAGTTTTCCTAGCACCATTCACTGAAAGACAGTCTTTTCACCATTGTATATTCTTGCCTCCTTTGTCATAGATTAATTGACCATATAAGCCTGGGTTATTTCTCAGCTATCTGTTCTTTTCCATTGATCTGTGTGTCCATTCTTACGCTAGTACCATACTTTTTTGATTATTACATCTCTGTTTTTTATCATATCTGTTTTTTATCTTTTGAAATCTGGGATTTTAGTATCTTCAGCTTCATTCCTTTCAAGATTGCTTTGGCAATTTGGGTTCTTTTGTGGTTCTTTACAAAATTTAGTGTCATTCTTGTTTTGTGAAAAATGTTGTTGGTATTTTGTTAGAGATTACATTGAATCTATAGATTGCTTTGGGTAGTATGAACATTTTAACAACATTATTTTTTTCCGATCCATGAGCATAGTTACACATCACTTTTCCATTTGTTTGTGTCATCTTTAACTTCTTTCATCAATGTTTTATAATTTTAGCATACAGGTCTTTCATATCCTTGATTAAGTTTATTCCTTGGTATTTTATTTACTTATTTTTGGTGAAATTATAATGAAATTGTTTTTCTTAGCTTTTCTTTCTGATGCTTTCCTATGAGTGTATAGAAATGCAACAGATTTCTGTACATTAATTTTGTATTTTGCAACTTTGTTGATTTATTCTACTAGTTTTTTGGTTAAGTCTTTAGGGTTTTCTTTGTATAGTATCATATCTGCAATAGTGACAGTTTTACTACTTTCTTATACCACATACAGAAGTAAATTCAAAACTGGTTAAAGATCTAAATGAGAGACCTGAAACCACAAAACTCCTAGAAGAAAAGATAGGCAGTAATCTCTTGGAAATTGGCCCTAGAAACCATCTTCTAGGTATGTCTCCTCAAGAGAAACAAGAGCAAAAATAAACTAAGGAAACTATACCAACAACAAACAAGACAAAAATGTTGCACAGCAGAGAGAACCATCAAGAAAATAGGCAACTTATTGAATGAGAAAAGATATTTGCAATTGATACATATTATGAGGGACCAATATCCAAAATATATAAAGAATTTATACAACTCAACATCCAAAAAACAAATAATCTGATTAAAAAGTGGTAGAGGATCTGAATAGATAGGGGTTTTTTTGCCCTGAAGAAGACCTACAGATGGCCAGGAAAATACAAATCAAAACCACTATAATGTATCACCTCACAGAAATTCAGAATGGCAAAAATAAATGAATAAATGAATAAATAAATAAATAAAAGAAATAACAAGTGTTAGGATGTGGAGAAAAGGGAACCCTCTTGCACTGTTGGTGGGAATGCAAATTTGTGCAGCTACTGTGGAAAATAGTATGGAGGTTCCTCAAAAAATTAAAAATAGAAATATCATCCAATCTAGTAATTCCACTCCTGGGAATTTACACAGAAAAAATGAAAACACTAATTCAAAAAGATATATTTGCACCCCTGTGTTTATTGTGGTATTATTTACAATAGCCAAGCTCTGGAAGCAACCTAATAGTCCATGACAGATAAAGAAGATTTGTATGTATATATTGGAATATTATTCAGTCCGAAAAAAAAATGAGATCTTTCCAACTGTAACAACATGAAGAGACCTAGAGGGTATTATGTTAAATGAAATAAGTAAGACAGACAAAGACAAGCACCATGTGGTTTCATTTATATATGGAATCTAAAAAACAAAACAAATGAACAAGGCAAAAACAGACCCATAAATATGGAGGACGAACTGGTGATTGTCAGAAGGGTGGGCAAAATGGTGAAGGGAGTAGAAAGTGCAAGCCTCTGGGCGCCTGGGTGGCTCAGTGGGTTGGGGCCTCTGCTTTCGGCTCAGGTCATGATCTCAGCGTCCTGGGATCGAGGCCCGCATCGGGCTCTCTGCTCGGCAGGGAGCCTGCTTCCTCCTCTCCCTGTCTCTCTGCCTGCCTCTCCACCTACTTGTGATCTCTCTCTGTGTATCANTTAAAAAAAAAAAAAAAAAAAAAAAAAAAAAAAAAAAAGAAAGTGCAAGCCTCAAGTTTGAGTTATGGAATAAATATTTCACAGGGATTAAACGTACAGCATAGGGAAATAGTTAATTGTATTGTGATAGCATTGTATGGTGACAGATTGTAGTTACAACTGTGGTGAGCATAGCATAGTGTATAGAGTTATTGAATCATTATGTTGTATACCTGAAACTAATATAACATTCTGCATCACCTGTACTTAAGGAAAAAAAATAAATTCAAAAATAAAGAAAAATAAACTAAAAAAACTTTTAAATGCATATAACAGAATTCAGAATCTCTAACACTTATTCTTCACAATGTAAAAGGTATAATCTAAAACTACAACACATAAAAATAAGTAAAGGTGAGCCATAATCAAAAGGAAAAAGAAAGCAAAATAATTTGATGGTGATCTTAGCCAAATAAAGTTGTAAATAATAAAACTATGTTCAAAGAGAAAAGTGCAATTATGTTTGTAATGAATGATAAAACAGGAAATCTCAAGAGAACTATAAAATATAAAAAGTAGACATTATACAAGCAAGTTTAAAAGAACAACAGTAAAAAAAACTTAAAAGAAAAATACAAAGTGGACTTGTCAGTAGAACAATTTAACACAGATAACAGGAAAGAGTCCATGAATTTGAACATCAAGTGATAGAATTAAAGAACGGTGCAGGGAAAAAAAAGGTAAAATTATAACATACAAATAGATAAACTGAAATGGAACACCAGAAATACCTTAAGTAAATAAGAGGAGGAAAAATAGAACACATTCTCAAATAGTGAAATAAATCCAACCAGAGCAATGAGATTATATTCAACATTAATGAACTGTACATATTTCAAAATTAGATTTGGCATATACCCGTGTAGGAATAATCACATTGTGACTTTCAGTAAAAACTATGTTCAATGAAAAAAGTGGCTAGTTTGGCTCGCAACTCAATTTCCCATGTGTTTTTCCTAAGAACACCATGGTATTTCTATGTTTTAAGTAAATTTACCATTTTGTCACAGAGAATATTAAGATACATAATCAAATGCCATAATTTAATAAAACCTATGTTTACTGTTTAACAAGAGTATCTTTTAGTTGGAACTAGCTTTCTTGTTTTAACTATCTGTGGCAGTGAAAAGTACAGTGACCACTAGAACAATTTAGAGTAACTGCTGATATGCATTTTAAGATACCAAGAAATTTACTCACCATTGATCATGTACCATTTCAAATGTCAATGAGTGAAAGAAGCCAAATAACATAATAATTACTTTGAAAATAGTTTTATCTTTAAGAAAATGTAATATGCTTATATGTGTATTACATATGTGGTGATATTTTAGGGAATGATTTAAAAGTCAGTATTCATAACTTCTAGTAATATAGCCTTTCTCATTTACAAATGTAAAGGAAAAAAGCCAGTTTTTGGTCAAAGCAGTTGAGTTATCATTACAATTGAAAGGCTGTTTTT
Source organism: Ailurus styani (assembly GCA_002007465.1). Lineage (NCBI taxonomy): Eukaryota > Metazoa > Chordata > Mammalia > Carnivora > Ailuridae > Ailurus > Ailurus styani. Next base: position 537,118 of record LNAC01000099.1, on the reverse strand, counting down.
GCCAATGAAATATTGTTCTTACTTACTGAAATCCACATTCAGTGCCATGAAGGTTAGAGGTGGAATACATCTTTGCAGTGTACATAAGACATCATGAAAAATATGACCTTAGAAGTAAAAAGTGAATGATGATAGCCACTCCCAACAACTTGATCCCATAATTTACTTATTGGTGGCAGCATAGCCACCATAACCTGCTGACTGTATCTAAAGTGTCAGAAGATGGTGGCAGGGGAAATATGCTGTTTTACACATATAAAGATGATGCCACTGAACCATTGGATTAGTTATTCCATGTTAGTGACAGATTTATACTCATTCCCCATTGAGACACTTCTTTCCACTTACCCTTCCTCTACCCGTCTAGCTACTGAAACTCATTTTTTGAAGAATCTGAGGGTGGATAGGGCAGTATATAGAAAATAACAAAAGCTATCTCATTATAGTAATGTTGGGCTTCTTACTCTTACTCACTTATTTTCATTGGCTACAGTCATAAGGAGAATTTAAGTAAACCTACCATATCCTATGCCAAATCCCTTTTATGTTTTCATTTATTTAACAATGTATCTTACTATTTATATAAATATAGATTCTCCTATAAATGCTACATATTGCTTCATTCTTATGCTCTAACACCTGCTGTCACACTTGGCTGGCTTTTAAAATAGTCTTCCATAAATCCATTGATGGAATAAAAAAGTAAGGAATGTGATCTAGAGAATCTTGACAGAAAAACTGGAGGATGTTTTGGTAGGATGTGAAAAGAGAGAATATAGTAAGCTGTTTCAAGGAGATGGACTTGTATTATTACTAAAAATACCATGCAGAGTACTGGAGTCTCAAACTATTAACATTGGGATTCATTTCCTTTATTAAAAAAGATACAAGTTTTAAGAATGTCGTTCAGATCCCATGTCACATTCTTTTGATTATCCTCAAAAATAGTCAATGTCTTCATCTTTTTAATAGAAACTTAAAATTGCAAGTATCTCAAACCTCATTCAGATCCCTACCCAACAATCAAAAAGTATATGGTCTCTGGTGAAATTTAAGATGTAAATAAAAATAATGAAATTATATTTCACAAGCCAATATCAAAAGAGTTGTATCAACCTACAGCAATGTTTCTCAGTATTTATGGAGTTCCTTAACTATGTTGACTGATTCTTATGGCAACACTAGTTTGGATATATTGAACTTATAAAAATTATTAAAAATCAGAGTCCTATATCCAAGTGTATATAAGTCAAAATGTATGCAGGCTTTTTGTGTGGCTGACTGTGTTATATTAGTGGTTACAACATAATGCAGTTATTTGCCCGAGTATTATCCAATCTAATCAGTGTTTTAAGCCATTTCATTGAATCTTTGAATTTCTTTGAATCATTGAATTTCATTGAATAACATATGATCTTTTCTGTCTTAGGAAACACTGGTTAGAGGCTTTCTACATAAACATTTTTTTCTCTCAAAAGAATTCCCATGTCCCTAGATTTGGTTGAAGAGACAAATTGTTCAGTAATAACATACTCTAATTCTCCTTCATGGACATTATGGCAATTTACTGTAGTTGATTCTTTAATTAATTTGTATCCTTATAGTGTCTGATTTAGTGCACAATCTTGATCCTCTGGTAAAAACTCCAATTGCTAGAAATATTGAGAATTGATGACCTATGCTTATTGTGCTGAAAGTAGCTATCTCTCACAAGTTTTTATCTGCTCAGAAAGAGAATATATAACCTGTTTCCCTTGCCTCTGCGGAGGACATTTCTAAAGGGCCATTCTTGCTTCATCACTCTCTGTGAGACTGACTAGGGCCACTACAGCAACCACAGTTCCACATCTCTCTGACCAATTCTGCTTCAGTTGCTCTCTCAAAACTCTTCTTCCTATGATCCCTTCCCATAAAACCCCCTGCATATAGAACAGCATTTTCAGGAACACATACCTAAGGCATTTCATTCTTCATATGTTCATTAAGAACACAGCACTGATATTTAATTTGAACATTTGGATAATCCAACACCAGCTGGGAATGACATCCACATTACTGGTAATAGGATGGATATAGGTAGGTGCTGGTATGCTGTAGCAATGTCATTGTTAAATTTCATGAGTGATAAGGTGGTAAACTAGAAAGTGATACAAGTGGAGATTAATTCGCTAATGGGTACAATATATCAGTATGTTGGATGTATAGGGAAAGTAGTAATTACAAAAAGGATGGCATTTGATTGTTGTTATGGGAACAATAAGTGCATTGGAGAAAGACAATGAAGGGCTGAGGGTGACTAGTCACCCATTAAGGTGAAGTATAATAGCCAGAGGGCCTCTTCAGGTAGCATATAAAAAATTTCACACCTCAACTATATAGTACTAAAAACTGTGAACTGAGCCTAGGACTTAATTGGAAAAGAAGCAAAGCTCAAAAAGAAAAAAAAAAAGAAAAAAGAAAAAGGTTAAGATTTTAATTTAAGTCAGATATGCCAACGTCAGAGGACTGTTTGAATAGAATTTAAACTTGAACTATGGCATGGGGATCCCCGAATTAAAGCACTTGTGAATTTCAAATCTCAGATCCCCCTGCATGTTCTGGGCCTGTAAATTAAGTTTGGTAGGGGACTAATTATCATTATGTGAGCACTTTCCTTGGATATAAGATTTAATCTTTGTCAAGGTGAGGGTAGAACCAGGAGAAAGATATGCTCACACGCACAGCTGTTTTGATTCTTAAAAACTTGAAATAGTAAAGGACTTTCAGTAATTGAAGTATAAACCCTACATCTTCTGTAGAAGTCAGAGAAAAATTAGTACAAATGGTGCAGCAAAATGAGGAGGTCTCTCAGAAGGCTGAAAACATGCAAACCATCTCTATCCAATGTGATGGTACAGAAATTACTCTATTACCACAATGAAAGAAGTGTATTAGATACAGGGTTACTCTGAGAATCCTGGTGCTTTCTGAAGAATCAGCAATGCCTTCTTTTTTCAGGCTGAGGCTAGGAGATTTTAAGAACTGGGTCCTAAAAAGAAAGGTGAACATAGAATCCCAATATAACATTCATATATGGCCTTTACTCATCAGAAAAAAAGGGGGAGACAATTATCTTAATGAGTGACAATGACAGAGTGGCAGCCAGAGAGCTTGTCTTGTACAGAGCTATCAAGATGGCTACTGGAACATGGAGTCCTTGAGGAAAAGACAGATGGGTAACAACAAAGAAATTTCACAATCTACATATGTAAATAAAGATTACTTGATTTATAAAATAAACCAGGAGGCTTAGAAAAATGGCAGAAGTAAAGAGTCACAATATCTCGCCTACTTTCTAGTCCTGACCATATATTCATCTCCAGAATCCATTATCAGATGGAGAATCGAGTCCCTAAGAAAGTATCACCATAGCAAATGTATCACCATAACAAATGTTTATGATAACTTTTCTCTATGTCTTTCCTTAGGGAGACTATGTCCATTAACATGAGTAATCTAGTCAGGACAAAAAAAAAAATGGCAATGTTTTGTGAAATTTTGAATACTGGGCCTAGTTTAGCTTTAATATCCAAGGACTCAGACATTGCCATGGCCTCTGTTAGAATGGAGCATATAAGAGATAGTTAATAAGTTGAGTCCTGGACCAGGTCCAGTTCACAGTGGATCTAGTGGGTCTAAAAAAGAAATGTTAATGTGCCTGTCTAAAATATTTGACTGAATGCACACATTGTTTTCATGGCCTGACAGATAATAGCTATTATAGTGGAAAACCCAAGAATAAACCTCTAAAATTGGCCCTCTTTTAGGCCAAGATACTAAATCAAAAATTGTATCAAGATTTTTGCTTCAAACTATGAAAGACTTATGATTAAAGAGATTGTCTTCCCTTCACAATTAGAAAACTGGAAAAAAAATGAAACAAGTTTTCACACATTGAAGTAGAGTTACCACATAACTTTATCTCCTAGGGAAGAGAAACCAATAATTGAAATTGAACTCTAAATTTTACCCAGGATACTGCCTGGAGGCAGTTTCAAAGCTGAAATGAACAGAGAGGAAATACAAGCAGGACCCAATGACTCAATGATTTGGGCAGATGGAGGGAGACCAAAGCCATTATAATTCAGGGAGCAAAGTAGCAGTGATTAGATACCTGTAGATAGAAAATCTAGAGATGTGAAGGGGAATCTCCTAACTTCTTTGGCTTTGCATTGAAATGCTCTTGTGCATGGTGATACTTCTTGATGCTGGAAAAGAACTACTAGAAAGCAGTAGACTGAACAATTGTTTAATCAGATGTAAAACTAAAATCATTCATGTACCCAAGTGTCAGAATAAAGAGTCCCTGTAATAAAAGGGAATTAAGTAGAATTCTCAGAAGCTTCATGCCTTCACTGTAAAGCCCTAGAATAAAGTCTATTCTGTGTCCTAACAAAGCTTAAAAATAAAGAGGATCAAACTGATTTGTAAGTTGACTGCATACCAAAACAAACCCTTAAGACTCTTACAAAGGCTATAAATCCCAGCAATCACAATGTAAAATTCACAATGCCAAACATGAATTAAAAATGAGGCATGCAAAATGAGTAAGAACATAGGACCCATAACCAGAAAAAAACAATTAATAGAAATAGATATGCTAGAAATGATGGGTTAGCAAGAAAACATTTTAATACAGTTATTATTATGTTTATTACAAATATTTCCAGAGATGAAAGGGATATAACAAACATAATGGAAAGAAAAATGGAAGATATAAAGCACTCTAAATAAATCATCTAGAGATGAAAAATGAAACACCTGAAATTCAAAATAAAATTGCTGGAATGAACATCATCCTGGACAATAAGGGGGAAAAGGACAATGATTATGAAGATATTGAAACAGAAACAATCTAAAATGAAGCAGAGGGAAAAAAAATGAAATTGAACTGAGCATTACTAACTTGAGGGAAAAATATCAAGATGCCTAATAAATGGGCAATTAGGATTCCAAGAGGAGTTAAGAAAATATTTTGATGAAATAATTCTTTTAGATGCTTCAAAGTATAAAAAAAATAATAAACCACAGAGGCGCCTGGGCAGCTCAGTTCTTACACATCTGCCTTTGGCTCCCGTCATGATCCCAGGATCGTGGGATCGAGCCCCACATCAGGCTACCTGCTCAGCAGGAAGCCTGCTTCTCCCTCTCCTACTCTCCCTGCTATGTTCCCTCTCTCTGTGTCAAATAAATGAAATCTCTCTCTCAAAAATTTTTTTAAAAAATTAAAAAATTATAAACCACAGATCCAGTAAGCTCGACTAAACTCAAGAATAATAAATATAAAGCAAAGCACAGATATATCATAGTCAATTTACTGAAAAACACCAATAGAGTATTAGAAGAAGCAAATTTAAAAAAATATGTGGATAGAAAATAATAGAATTATCCAATTTGGAAGGGAATGGAACAGAATATTTAAAGTGCCAAAAAGGGGAGCACCTGGGTGTGTCAGTGGGTTAAACCTCTGCCTTCGGCTCAGGTCATGATCTTGGGGTCCTGAGATCGAGCCCTGCATCAGGCTTTCTGCTCCGCGGGGAGCCTGCTTCCCCCTCGCCCTCTGCCTCCCTCTCTGCCTACTTGTGATCTCTGTCAAGTAAATAAATTAATTAAATAAATAAATACATAAATAAATAAATTAAGTGCCAAAAAGGAACAAGCAAAAATCAGTCAATCTGAAATTTATACACCAAGAAAATATTTTTCAAAACTTAAGGCAAATTACTTTTTATGGGGTGCCTGGATGATGCAGTTGGTTAAGTGTCAGACTCAGTTTTGGCTCAGGTTGTGATCTCAGGGTTGTGAGATCAAGCCTTGTTTCAGCCTCCGCACTCAACTCTGAGTCTGCTTAAAACTCTCTCTCCCTCCCGCTCTGCCCATCACCCCACGCTCATGCTCTCTCTCTCTCTAAAATAAATCTTTTTGAAAAAAAAAATACTTTTCAGATAAACAAAAGCTGAAAGTATTCACAGCCAGAAGAATTGCACTGTAGGAAATGTGAAAGGGAGTTCTTCAGACAAAATCCAAAATAAAACAAATGGATGGAAATATGGCTCTATTTATTTATTTTAAGATTTATTTATTTTAGACAGAGATGAGTGGGAGGAGGGGCAGAGGGAGAGTGAGAGAGTATCCTCAAACTGACTCCCGGCTGAGAGTGGAGCCTGTGGGGGGACTCATCCCAGGACCCTGACATCATGACTCCAGCTGAAATCAAGGGTCAGATGCTTGGGTGCCTGGGCGGCTCAGTGGGTTAAAGCCTCTGCCTTCGGCTCAGGTCATGATCCCAGGGTCCTGGGATCGAGCCCCGCATCAGGCTCCCTGCTCAGCGGGGAGCCTGCTTCCCCCTCTCTCTCTGCCTGCCTCTCTGCCTACTTGTGATCTCTCTCTCTGTGTCAAATAAATAAATAAAATCTTAAAAAAAAAAAAAGTCAGATGCTCAACCAACTGAACCACCTAGGCACCCCAAGGCAGAAATATGGCTTTAGATGAAAATAATGGAGAAGACCAAAAATGGTAAATTCTGAATAAATATAAAATATATTTGTCTTGTTTTAAATCTCTTTAAACAATAATTAACCATCCAAAGCAAAAATAATAACAATGCAACAGTGTACTTTTGAATGTATAGGATATGTAGGAGGATGGAACTATGCTATTTTAATATTAGTAAATTGGAGAAACAATATAGTATAATTTAAAAGTAGAGTATGATAAATTTAGTATGTGTATTGTAAAATCTAGACTAAGGATTAGCAAACTATGGCCTGATGCAGGGAGCAAGTCTGGCCCTACCCTAATTTCTAGTAATGCTATTTTGATTTTTTAGGATCTACAGTTATGCATGTCTGTCTGTCTGTCTGTCTATCATCAATCTATCTGAAGGTAGGAAATAGGAAAATGATAAAAAGCAAAACGAGTGAGTGGTAGAGGCAAAAGAGGAGGAAAAGAGTGAACAATAAAAGGATATGATCATGTGTTGCTATTGAGGGTCTGGCAATTTTGTTTTTTCCTGACAAAAGCCAGATAAAAATATTTTAGAATTTGTAGGCTACATAAAGTCTATGTCATATAATCATTTTTTCTGCACCATGCTCTAGAGCACAACCAAAGAAAGAAGATTTAGCCAATAAAATAATAGTGGAGGTAAAGTGATGCCATCAAATTAGTTTTATAAAAAACAATTGTGTTTGCCATTCATAGCCATATTTTTTTTTTTTTGCTAGAGTTATGTGTTAAAGAACAACACTGAAATATACCCTAATGGATAGTAGGGAAAATGCATTTAATATGTTAAAAGTTATGAAAGTAAAATCCTTGGTCAAATTGGTAAAATAATAAATTGGCTTCATTGTTAGTTAGAGGTATTCATGACCGCAAAACAATTAAACACAAGTGAGGGGTGCCTGGGTAGCTCGAGTCAGTTAAGCCTCTTGGATTCTTGGTTTTGGCTAAGCTTATGACCTCATAGGTCCTGAGATGGAGCTCCACCTGGGGCTCTGCTCTCAGAGGGAATCTGCTTGAAGATTCTCTCCCTCTACCCCTTCCCCCAATTGAGGGCATGCTCTTTCTCTCAAATAAATAAATCTTTAAAAAAACCCACATAAGTAAAATTGTTTATTGCCTGAATATAATCAACATCTAAATCTTAAAGCATCATTAGAAATGTAAATGGAGATTACATTTTAACAAATACTTACTAATGCTTATTCGGTTTTTGTTGTATGCCAGTCTACAAAGTATATTTAGTCATTCATTCAATGTTTATAACCTTATAAAATGGTACTATTATCATCATCATTTCAATGATAAGGAAATGGAAGCCCAGAAAGTATATCTCAATATTAGCAATATGTTTGATGGGCCATTTTTCCAGTTTTTATTTGAAGTATTTCTACATAGCAGAGAACTTGTTTAGCTAATTTGATCAATGTAGAGTAAGTATTTATAATTAATAGCAAAAGTTATTAGTTTGCACATGCTGATTTGATTAAAATTGTCAAACTATGTGCAGCACATGGTGAATATATAATGTGCGATATAATTTAGTATTTTTTCTATTAATAGGCTGTTCAGTCACAGTAGCATCTGGCAGGGTTTAGTGACAGACTGGGGGCTACTACTTCAGACAGGATGGTGAGAAAAATCCTCTGATGAGCTGATATTTTAGATGTGAGCAATATGCAATAAGTCACCACAAAAGTATTTTTTAAATACTTCCCTATGTGTTACGGTTACAGGTTATATGGCCCTGAAAACAAGGGAGGTAAGGTCCTAGTCTCTAAGAAGCTTGAAAGACAGACATAGAGCCAGAGGAAAACAAGTTTAGACATTAAGTGTTACAAACAAAATAATAGCTTAACAACAACAAAAAGCTACTGATAGGGGTGAGGGGAAGTCAGTGTTACATTTAAAAAGCCAGAAGCTCTTTTAAAGACTTGGTACTTAATCTGGGATGTAAATGTACTTATTTGTGGAGGGAATTGCTCAAGAAAAGGAATGATCAGGGAGAACGGCCCAGAAACAGAGACAGAGCCTGGGGGAAGAGACAGAAGTCCTAATTATTCAAATAAACAATTGTATAAATTTAAGCAAATTCATTGACTACTCTGCACCTCATTTTCCTTTTTAGTGACTTGGGCTGGACGTTCACAGATATTATTTCAGTGCCAACAGTCTTCTTCGTGTTTCTTAATCTTTTACATTTGTTGAGTAGAGCACAGGGTGCTGGATGGTAAGCTGCCATTCAATAAGACACCACAAAAGAAATTAAAATAGAGAAATTTGTGACTCACAAGTCCTAGAGGCAGAATAGGCCATACCCGGAGGGGCTACACAGGGAAGTCAAGACAGAGTGCAGGGAGTCAGCACTAGTTGCTGGGGCACATGACTTTATTAGGGTCCATGAGTGGAGTGCCTTTGAGGTTCCTGAGCTAAGGCTGGATTGGTCATTTCAAACCAAGCAAGCTGGGTTTTTGTTAGCCCCATATGGGTCTTATAGAAAAGGCACACGAGAGGGAGGATCTGGGAGGCAGGGGAGACTGGTGATTATAAAGACTGCCAGGAAGTCCTATCATAAACATATTTGCTTGTGACTCTGAGGGCTTCTGTCTAGGGCATGTGCTTGTGCAAGGGTGTTAGTGTTGGTTTAAGGTCCCTGCTAACTGCTTTACCAAATAAAATGGTTATCGAAATAGCAATACCTTGGTGTTGCTTTGCCAAATTCTCAATATTATATTTGATGTAACTAGTTTTGAAGTTCTATCCTGTATTTGTAAGTGAGTAAGCATTCAATAAATCTGAGTGTTGTGGTTGGAGGGAAAAATAACAGATTCAGCTTCTACTTTAGGTGTTAGTTCTATTCTTACTTACACCTTAGTCTATTTATAAGACTATCATATTGCCATATTAGCAGTTTTCTGAGATGTAAGCCATATATTTTTATGGTAAATTTTATTAATTTTAAACCTATACTTTGATGCATTACTTAAAATTAACATACATAATGTAATGGTATATGTGTTTATACTCATTCATAATGTTAATGTCATTCCACCTTACAATATTTGCATCTCTGCTGTTACTCCATTCTGGTTATACACTATATATGAAAAGAAAAAAATATTATTTCTAAAATTCTAGTTTCCTAATGCCACTTTGAAGGCTTAATTTCATTTTAATATTATACATGTTTTAGGAAAAGTACTCCAAATTTTGCATTCAAGGCCCATTTTTTTTTTAAAGATTTTATTTATTTCTTTGACACAGAGAGAGAGATTACAAGTAGGCAGAGAGGCAGGCAAAGAGACAGGGAGAGGAGGAAGCAGGCTCCCTGCTGAGCAGAGAGCCCGATGCAGGCCTCGATCCCAGGACGCTGAGATCATGACCTGAGCCGAAAGCAGAGGCTTTAACCCACTGAGCCACCCAGGCACCCTCAAGGCCCATTTAAAACTGAAAACTGAAAAATAAAATTTATCTCCAGAGATATGGTGAACAGATCTTTCATCACGAACTACACTGATGGAGTAGATATCTATCTGTGTGTCTGTGTTTTTCCTATATATTTATATTTATTTACACCCATATTTATTTACACATTATTTTTTTCATGTCTTTGCTAACCTAAGTTCATTTGCTACTTTTTTGTGAATTAGAGAAGAAAGCTGTGGTTCATTTAAAACAAAAGGATTGTCATGATTGTACATTAAGGAATAGAATTACAAATAGCAAATAACATTTGAAGATAATTCCCTCAACAGAGATTTACCCAATACCTGTTGCGTGACACATTATTTAAGTTATGTGTCAGGATTTGCAGGTTGCAGTCACAAACAAATCTGTAGTATAATCTATGAATTTAATAAGTCATGTTTTACTCTTGAAAAAGGTACTTGCAAAAATCATGGTCATGGCCAACTTCTTCAAATATAAGGATGGGTGTGTAAATCCTTTTTTTTTTAAAGATTTATTTATTTATTTGAGAGAGAGAGAGAGAGAGAGAGAGAGAGAGGAGAAGGTCAGAGGGAGAAACAGACTTCCCCTGGGCCTGAGAGCCCGATGTGGGACTCGATCCCAGGACTCCGGGGTCATGACCTGAGCTGAAGGCAGCCGCTTAACGAATTGAGCCACCCAGGCACCTGGGTGTGTAAATCCTTAGCTGATTTTTCCATAAGATGAGAATATTGGTTTGGATAAATTCTAATTCAGACCAGGCAAAATTTGAGGCTTTGACATTGCATGACTCCCAAATACTAAAACGAAATTCATCAAGTGCTTAACAAAAATCATAAAAGCAGCTAATAGAAATTGGGGAAGATGCTAAGGTAACAAAGGTGGTAAAATCATTATTCAGCCTGTTCTGTTAGAATCACCTATTAAATAGGCAATTTTACATGTTATTTCAATTAACGGAATTTAATTATCACAAAAACCATTGAGTAGTGATTTGGTAAAAAAATTTGTCTCAAGGGTCAGAAATACACTCTAGCTGATGTAATTTTTAAAAAGGGAATTAGATAAAATAAAATTAAAAGGGAGTTAGTTTAACAAATAGTTATAACTTAAAAAGAGAGAAAAAGGAAGAGAAAGCTAATTACTAATTTTAACAAAGGGCAGGAATTTTCACAGCTCTAGAAAATTCAATCGGGAACGCATGGATTATGTATTTTGTGGATATTCACTTTTAACATTATTTCAAGGTGACATTACCCTCAAATTTAACTTACCAGTGGCTAAAGCCTAATTTCTGTGATTGAATCATCTGCCCATCCACTAATGGCAGGGAAGAGTAGACAAGAGGAGAGAAAGTTTGTATCAGCAGAATCTTCCTCAGAACCAGACAGAAGGAAGTGTGAAAAATTCCTTTCAGAAATGTAGAATCATTATACTAAAAGCAGGGGAAAGGAAACTGTATGGAAGAAAGAAGAAAATATCCACAATATGGATAAGTGTTACTGACTTCAGAGAGATGAAGTACGTTAATTTTGGCGAAGGCAAACAGCTTGTTTACAAGCAGAAGTTTTTCAAAGTCCACTCTTTTCCTTTTCATAATACCTATTTATGAGACAAAGATTAGCATGTAGGTCTCAACTGAACATTTTATTTAACAGTAAACTCCGGTTAGATGTCTGAAGCTTAGCAAATTACATATGCATGTTCACATGACTTAAGATATGAGTATTTATAGAATATATACAAATTAGAAAACAGAAATATATTAGAGATCAATTTTTATAATGGGTTGTGCTTCTAATTCTTCCATATTCTTCTAATTACAGTTTCAAAAGTCAAAGTCTCTACTATAGTTTCAGTCACATTGGTCAGCCAGCAATTAAAAATATAACTGGAAAAATGAAAACTTATTTTCTCAATGCTTCAATTTTAAACAGAAGGCATAAATTTAAAATTATAGCCTGAAACAGATGTTCAACATATGCCACAGATAGAGAGATGATTTTCATCATTATCAATTAAGTGTTCACTGGCTGGATATAATAGATATTATAAGGAGAATGTCAGAAGCTGTAAATCTTGAAGCACATTGAAGAGGGCAAGGTAAAAATTTAAGTTGTAATGCGGAGTAAAATATTTTCTTGGTGTTGTTCTTTCTAAGGAAAACTGGAAAGTTTTATAGTATAGCTTTATCTAAAGATTATTAAATTACATTCTCAGTTGCTTCATAATATTTTGGCATTTTAGTGTCAGAGAAATAAAACTTTATATGTACCCTATCTATATGTAAGGTACATACTTCAGTGGGAAACATTTTGTTTCATGGAAATAGTTTTTGTCGGGCACCTGGATGGCTCAGTGGGTTAAGTATCTGCCTTCGGCTCAGGTCATGATCTTGGCATCCTGGGACTGAGCCCTGTGCTGGGCTCCTTTCTCAGTGAGGAACCTGCTTCTCACTCTGTCCCTTACCCACTTGTGCCTTTTCTCTCTCTCTCTCTCTCGCTTGCTCAAGTAAATAAAATCTTAAAAAAAAAAAAGAAAAAGAATTGTCAATATTTCCCATTCACAATAATAACTAAAATACTTGAAGTGACAAAAATATAATTGATAAAAATTTTACAAGATTACATAACCATGCTTAAATACCCCATAGGTATATAGGACAATATATATTTAGAAAGACTAGTCTAATAATAGTGAACAAAATTGGTTTCTTTATCATAATGGAAAAGACACTAGATAACTTTAAAATAAAATATGCATATGCTAAACATTATGCTATATACTTTGCATTCATTTTTTTAAATAAGTGCATTTCTACTATGAAACCTAAATTACTAACATTGTAACACACTAAATAATCATTTCTATAAAATTTCTTGATTTCTTACTCCGTGTCATGAATGCATAAAGTTGACCATCTATCTACATTTATGAATTTGTTCTATAAGAGTACCCATTAAATGATATGCAGGAAAATATTTTTTTGGTAAAGTAAAAATCTGAGTGAAGTTCAAGAAATTTCTCATAAAATCAAGAGTCCATAAAAAAACAAAAACAAAAACAGGGCACCTGGGTGGCTCAGTGGGTTAAAGCCTCTGCCTTCGGCTCAGGTCATGATCTCAGGGTCCTGGGATCGAGGCCCGCGTCGGGCTCCCGGCTCAGCAGGAAGCCTGCTTCCTTCTCTCTCTCTGCCTGCCTCTCTGCCTACTTGTGATCTGACCTCTCTCTCTCTCTGTCAAATAAATAAATAAAATCTTTAAAAAAAAAACAAAACAGTGTTTCTGACAGTTCTTTGGCTACTCAAAGATTTTTGGAAGCTCATCTCCAAAGTAGTATTATGAAGAAAATATTGTAGAGCTCTTACAATATAAAGGGGTAAGTAAAGACAGAGCATACAGAATAGTCTAGTGTAGGAGTTCAGCTAAAGTTTTTTAAGGAGAGACGCATTATTTAATATAAGTAGGAATTACCCAATAGACGTTTGTTGAAATGTGTACATACACATCAGGAAGAAGAAATTACATTATAGATGTGTAGAGATGACAAAACACAAAGGTAGATCGTGCAGGTGATGATACCAGTGAAAAGGAATGAAGATATAATTGTGTGGGGGAGAGGTTAGAACTGGGGAAAAGCTAAAGTTTAAATATATTGATTAAAAGTATCTATGAGATATCCAATTAGAAAAATCAACTAGAAAATGGAATATAATTATCTGGCACTTAGTGATATTTCTAGATTCACAAATTCTGTAATCACTAAAAAACAAAAAACAAAAACTTGTCAGAAATTTAGCTTATTGTACTAAGAACTAGAGTATCCATATTAAATCAGACTGGTTTATGGGGTAGAACAAACAATGGATTTAGATGAAATATCTGAGAAAATATATAGTTTACAAGAGACAATAGCTATGACATTAGCCCTCGAGGATACTTAAGGTATTACCAAAAATGCATACATAAATAAGACTTTATATATATATGTATATATATATGCATATATGTATATATACATATATATACATATATATATATGTATATATATAAGACAAAAGGGAAAATCCAAAGGATAAGCACAGCAAATGAGAAAAGTGAGACTTTTAAGGAAAGAGAGTGATCAGTTCTAATACTGGAGAAAATCTATCAGTTAAGTCTCCATTTCCTTGAGCTGCAGGCAAGTCATTGATAATCTTAGAAAGGGTTTTCTCAGGATGATTGTTGAAATGTTAATAATTACAAGAAATAAGTAGTATGTGGCAATTAGAGATTATGTATGGAAATGTAAGTGTAGGTAAGTAGAGGAATGTATTATTCAATCACTGTATTTATTTATTTTTAATTTGAGAGAGATGGCCAGGAAATAGGGAAAACAAAGTAGAGCTAAAGTGAATCACATTTCCAGTAACAGAAGCATGAATAAGAATGTTGTTGGGCGCCTGGGTGGCTCAGTGGGTTAAAGTCGCTGCCTTCGGCTCAGGTCATGATCCCAGGGTCCTGGGATCAAGGCCCACATCGGGCTCTCTGCTCAGCAGGGAGCCTGCTTCCTCCTCTCTCCTCTCTCTCTGCCTGCCTCTCTGCCTACTTGTAATCTCTCTCTGTGTGTCAAATGAATAAATAAAATCTTTAAAAAAAAAAAAAAAGAATGTTGTAGCAGTATTCAGTTGGAAAGTGTTGGCAGAAGACATGGGACTATATAAAGGAATGTCATGTCAGATGGCCTTAATTTCTACAGTGAAGACAGAAAGTTATTTATGAATGTAAGATAAGAAGGTATATCATATTATGAATTAAGAATTTATGATAATTACTGAGGAAACAGGAAAGAAAATGACTAGAGTTCCCCGGAAAGATGGCTAGGTATACAAAAGTCACAAGAAGTTTTAACTGTGTTTGAAGACCATGGATTTGTAGTACCTATGTGGTATGTAGTTTTTATCATTGTTATTTTCTCTACCATTCTTCATATTCATTATTTTGAACAGTTTTCCCATGCGTGAATAATTGATCCAGAGTTAGTGTTTGGAAAAACACACAGGCATGTTGAGAGTAATAGCTAAAAGTTTGTCATGGAATATTGGATGCATAGGAATGCAGATAGAATAATAAGCTGTTTCATTCTACTGGGTCTTAATGTTTTAATTCTTGAAAAATAAGAAAGTGTTGGGGCACCTGGGTGGCTCAGTGGGTTAAAGCCTCTGCCTTCGGCTCAGGTCATGATCTCAGGGTCCTGGGATGGAGCCCTGCATCCGGCTCTCTGCTCAGTGGGGAGCCTGCTTCCTCCTCTCTCTCTGCCTGCTTATAATCTCTCTCTCTCTGTCAAATAAATAAATGAAATCTTTAAAAAAAAAGAAAAATAAGAAAGTGAGAAAGGAGAAAAAACAGGACATTATAACAAGATATCAGGGCATACAGTGTTAAATTTAGCATGTGTGCAGTCCTAGGTTATGACCAAATATGGTATGTAACTTTGTATGAGAGTTTTAAAAAGGAAATGGAGGTGAATTCTTCATCTATAAATTTAGTTATTATTATTGATTTCATAAAACTATGGAAATTATTAAATAAAAATTCAATCCATGTAAAAACTTAAAAACAGTGGCTGATATATAGTATACATGCAATGAATATTAACATTTTTGAAGAAATCTATAGTTTTAACACCTCTGTTAACCATCTATTTCATTGTTAGTCCTGATGGGCATCTACCCTCTACAAAGGTAACTCCAAGTAAAATACAGCAAGGCTGGAAGTAATCTCTAATATACGACAGTTCACTCGCTCTTCTGGAAAGGAGCAAATAATGGAGGAGAAATATGCCTCTATAAAACTTATTCCCAGAAGGAGATGATGGCAAGGTTGTACCTGAGTCAGCAGGAAAGCTAGTATTCTTCTGGGAAGTCACAATCACAGGAGAAATCGTTTGCTCCAAGAAAAGAATAAATGTTCCACATATAGTCTTTGATAAATGCTAAAATCAAATTACTAGGTTTTCCAAATATTTATTAAGTATCTTGTACAAATCAATATCCAGGTGCCCAGTAGGTATTCAATACATATTAGTTAGATAATGCATGATACATTTTAGAGAGAAAAAAGAAGGTAGGGAGGAAGAAATGAAGAATTGACTGACTGATGGAATAAATGAACAAATCAAACACATGAATAAAAATCTTACTTATCCCAGTGACTTTAAGCTAACAGAATGCTTACATTCTTTTTTGTTTTATGCTAGAACACATTGACAAATGCAGTGGATTTTTCTTTTGGTTAGCAAGTTGGTAAGGTAATATTAATATAACAAATTATATTCAAGTGAAAATTTTTTAAAACCTATTATGTATACTATATATTTTAATACTATATATGCGGGCTCCTGGGTGGCTCAGTGGGTTGAGGCCTCTGCTTTCGGCTCAGGTCATGATCTCAGGGTCCTGGGATCGAGGCCCGCATCGGGCTCCCTGTTCAGCAGGGGGCCTGCTTCCCCCTCTCTCTCTCTCTGCCTGCCTCTCTGCCTCCTTGTGATCTCTCTCCCTCTGTGAAATAAATAAATAAAATCTTAAAAAAAATACTATATATGCACTTATACACATTTTTCCTCTTCTATATTTTTTAAACTTACTACTTATTTCTTAATTTTGAGTAAAGGAGATCATCTTTCTCACTATCTTAACATTTAATAATAAATTTTCAGTCTATATGAAGCTTACAGATGATGAATATGAACATAGATAGTACAGCAAGACTATATCCAGTATTTTAGTTTGGAGCTTGTTTAAACAAAATCTTAGCTATTACCAGTAAATAGAATCAATGAACTATGAATAGATTTCTTTACATAAAGTGTATAGCTCCTTTAAGTGAAAGACATTTGGGTGTCATGTTTTCACTATTTAATTTTTTTTTTAGATTTATTTATTTATTTGACAGAGAGAGAGATCACAAGTAGGCAGAGAGGCAGGTAGAGAGAGAGGAGGAAGCAGGCTCCCTGCTTAGCAGGGAGCCCGATGCGGGCCTCGATCCCAGGACCCTGAGATCATGACCTGAGCCGAAAGCAGAGGCATTAACCCACTGAGCCACCCAGGCGCCCTGTTTTCACTATTTAACACTTTGCATAATTTATCAAGTGATTAGCTAGAAAAAGTATTGATTGTCAGTACAACCTAAAGCAACTGAATTTTTTAATGAAAATTAATCATGAAATACAATCAATAATACTTGAAAAAAATTTTGTTATAAAAATAAACATCTCAATATATAAACACAATCTCTAGTAAATTCATTCTGGCTTCTGAAAGGCAAACATGAACACAGAGAGGGTATTGGTAAAGTGAAATTGATTGACAATTGGTTAGATATCTCACTCTTTTCATCTTTGCTGTTTCCCCGAAAAAATCCTTTCCTATTCATTTGGCTTTAGGACTTATTTTTAATTGTGATCCATGTATTATAGTTTAGTGATTAATTAAATACACAATGTAGAAACATACAATTAATAATTCATCATCATACATATTGGGCCTTTATTTCATATCCTATTTTTAACAGCTTAAGATATGATACATTTATCCCCAAGTTTGCCTATTTGATGTGCTTAAATTAATGGTTTTTAATGTACTCACAGATCTGTACCACTACACTGTGATCTAAATCTGGATTTTTATCACCCAAAAAGAAACCCTATGCTGATTAGCCATAACTCTCCACACCTCTCCCTGTCAGTCAGCGCCATTCAACTCACCTCCATTCTCTATAGATTTGTCTATTCTGTACACTTTTGTATACAAAAGTATAGATAATCTATATTTTCTATATTTTGTATTGGAATCCCATAATATGTAATCATCTGTGACTGGCTTCTGTCACTTAGCATAAGGTTTTCAAGGTTCATCCATGCTGAGTATATGTTAATAATTTATTCTCTTTATTGCCAAATAATATTCAGTTGTATAGATATACCATATGTATTTATCCATTTAAAAATTGACAGATGGGGCACCTCGTGGCTCAGTTGGTTAAACAGCTACCTTCAGCTCAGGTCATGATCTCAGCATCCCAGCTGAGCAGGGAACCTGTTTTTCCCTCTTGTTTTTCCCTCTCCCTCTGCTGTGCCCTCTGCTTGTGTTCTCTCTCTGTGTCAAAGAAATACTTAAATCTTTTTAAAAAAAATAAAAATAAAATAAATAAAAGTTGACAGACATTTAGGTTATTTCCATTTGACTATTCTAAATAATGCTATGAACATGTTTTTGAGTAGGCATGTATTTTTTAAATTTTTTTATTTATATTTATTATTCTCCTATATCACTTAGTTTTCTTGAGTACCTCCATAGAATTAAATTATTAGGTCATATGGTAACTCTATATTTAACATTTTGATGTACTGCCAGATTATTTCCCAAAGTGACTATACTGTTTTTCATTAGCACCAGCAGTGTGTGAGGGTTCCAAATTCTTTATATCTTCGCCAACATCTTAATTGTCTGGTTCTTTGATTATAGCATCCTAATGAGTGTGAAGTAGTAACTGATTGTGGTGTAGTTTTGCATTTTTCCTAATGATTATTGATGTTGAACATTTTTTCATGTGTTTATTGGCTATTTGTATATCTTCTTTGGAGGATAGTCTATACAGATCTTTTTTCCCATTTTGAATCAGATTAATTTTCTCTTATTCAATTGTAAGAGTTCTTTCTGTATTCTGTATACAAATTCCATGTCATGTATATGATTTCAAGTATAGTCTCCCATTCTGGTTTTTTTTCTACTTCCTTGATTGTATTGTTTAATGCACAATGGTTTTTAATTTTGATGAATCCACTTTATCTAAGGTTTTCCTTTGTTATTTCTGATTTCAGTGTCATATCTAAGAGACAGTTGTCTAATGAATTTTAAAATATTTCCTGTTTTTTTCCCTAAGAATTTTATACTTTTATTTCTTACATTTAGTCATTTGAACTATTTTAAGTTAATTTTTATGTACGATGAATGATGTGCTTAGATGCCAAAATGTATATTTTACATTTGTATATAAAGTTGTTCTGGTACTGTTAGTTGAAAAGACTTTTTTACTCTATTGAATTGCTTTGGCACACTTGTCAAAATTCCATTGACCATAAATATGAGGGCTTATGCTGGATTATTAAATTCTATTCCATCGACTGAGATGTATATCTTTATGCTAATATCATATTGTTAATGTTACTTTGTAGACAGTTTTGAAATTACAAAGTATGAATCATCCAGTTTTCTTCCTTGTTTTTCAATATTTTCAATACTGTTTTGGCTATCCTGGGTCCTTGAACATGTACATGAATTTTAGAATGAGCTTGTCAGGTTCTATAAGAAGCTAACTGTGACTGACAGGGATTGCATTGAATCTGAACATCAATGTAAGGATTATTGCCATTTCAACAATAGGTTTTGTGACCTATGAACATGGTGAATTTCCTCTGAGTCGTTCTTTTTTTCTTCTTCTTTTATTTTTTATTCCAGTATAATTAACATACAGTGCTGTATTAGTTTCAGGTATACAATACAGCTATTCAACAATTCTATATATTACTCAGGCCTCATCATGGTAAGTGTACTCTTAATCCCCTTCACCTATTTCACCAATCCCCTCACCTACCTCCACTCTGGTAACCATCAGTTTGTTCTCTATATTTAAGAGTCATTTTTTGTTTGTCTCTCTTTTTGTTGCTGTTCATTTGTTTTGTTCATTTGTTCACTTTTTTGTTTCTTAAATTCCACATATGAGTGAAATCATATATTTTTCTTTCTTGGACTGACTTATTTCACTTAGCATAATACCCTCTAGATCCATCCATATTTTTGCAAATGGCAGATTTTATTCTTTTTAAGGCCAAGTAATATTCTATTTTATATATACACCACATCTTCATCCATTCATCTATTAATGAACACCTAGGCTGCTTCTGTAATTTGGCCATTGTAAATAATGTTGCAGTAAACAAAGGGGTGCATATATCTTTTGGCATTTTCATGTTCTTTGAGTAAATTCACAGTAGTGGAATTACTGGATCATGTAATAGTTTCCTTCCTTCCTTCCTTCCTTCCCTCCTTCTCTTTCTCTTTCTCTCTCTGACTCTCTTTTCTTTTTACCTTTCCTTTCCTTTCTTCTTTTCTTTTCTTTTTTTCTTTTTTTTTTTTCTCTTTCAAGAAAGAGAGTGAGAGCAAGTGGACAGGAGGGGCAGAGAGAGAGAGAGAATCTTAAGCAGGCTCCACACTGTATATGGAGCCTGATGTGGGAAGGATCTCATGACACTGAGATCATGACCTGAGCTGAAATCAAGAGTCAGATGAACCATTCAGTCTCATGCAGTAATTCCAATATTTAATTTTTTGAGGAATCTCTACACTGTTTTTCACAGTAGCTATATCAGTTTGCATTCCTACCAACAGTGCAGGAGGGATCTTTTTTTCTATGTCTTCACCAACACTTGTTTCTTGTGTTGTTGATTTTATCCATTCTGACAAATGGGAGATGAAATCTCATGGTTTGATTTGCATTTCCCTGATGATTAGCAATGCTGAGCATGTTTTCATGTGTCTGTATGTTTTCTTTGGAGAAATGTCTGTTCATGTCTTCTGCCCATTTTTAGTCAGATTACTTATTTTTGGTTTTGTTTTTTATGTTGAGTTGTGTAAGTTCTTAATGTTTTTGGATACTCACCCTTTATCAGATATGTTATTTGAAAATATCTTCTCCCATTTAGTAGGTTACCTTTTAGTTTTGTTGACTATTTCCTTTGCTGTACAGAAACTTTTTATTTTGATGTAGCCCCAACAGTTTATTTATGTTTTGTTTCCTTTGCCTCAGGAAACATATTTGGAAAAATTTTGCTCCTGCCAGTGTTAGAGAAATTACTGCGTGTTCTCTCTTCTAGGATTTTTAACATTTCACGTATCACATTTAGCTCTTTAATTCGCTTTGTTTTTTTTTCTCTGTGTTGTGTAAGAGGGCCAGTTCCATTTCCTTATGTGTAGCTGTCCAGTTTTCCTAATACTATTTATTGAAGAGATTGTTTTTTTTCCACCATTGCTTATTCCTGTCTTCTTTGTCATAGATTTTTTTTCAAAATATTTTATCTATTTATTTGTCACAGAGAGAGACAGTGAGAGAGGGAACACAAGCAGGGGGAGCAGGAGAGGGAGAAACAGGCTTTCCACCAAACAGGGAGCCCAATGCGGGGCTTGATCCCAGGACTCTGGGATCATGACCCAAGCAGAAGGCAGACGCTTAAAGACTGAGCCACGCAGGCACCCCTTCTTTGTCATAGATTAATTAAGTATATAATCACAGGTTTATTTCTGGGAACTCTATTCTGTTCTGTTGATTTATAGGTCTATTTTTGTACCAGTACCATAGTGTTTTGATTACAGTTAGTACAATATTTTGAAATCTGGGATTGTGATGTCTCCAGCTGTGTTCTTTTTCAAGATTGATTTGGTAACTTGAGATTTTTTGTGGTTCCATATAAATTTAAAGGCTATTTTTTCTAGTTCTGTAAAAATGTTGTTGATATTTTCATAGGGATTGCATTAAATTTGTGGATTTCTTTGGGTATTATGAACATTTTAAAAATATTTCTTCCCCCAATCCCTGAGCATGGAATATCATCTCATTTGTTTGTGTCATCTTCAATTTATTTCACCAGTGTTTCATAGTTTTCAGAAAACAGGTCTTTCACCTCCTTGGTTAAGTTACTTAGGTAATACTTAGGTATTTTACTTAATATAAATTTTACTTAATTTTACTTAATTTTACTTAATAATAAATACTTAGGTATTTTACTCTTTTTGGTGCAGTTGTAAATGAGACAGTTTTCTCAATTTTTCTTTTTCTACTTCATTATTTGTGTATAGAAATGCAACAGATTTCTGTATACTTATTTTGTATCCTGCAACCTTACTGAATTCATTTATCAGTTCTAGTTTTTTGTGGAGTCTTGAGAGTTTCCTATATGCACTATCATGTCATTTGTAGACAGTGAAAATTTTACTTCTTTCTTACCAGTTTGGATACTTTTGTTTCTTTTTTGTGTCTGATTGCTGTAGCTAAGACTAATAGTACTATGCTGAATAAAATTGGTGAGAGAACTGAGTCTTGATTTCATTGATCTATTCTACTGGGTTTTGTTTGTTTGTTTGTTTGTTTGTTTGTTTCTTCTTCATTTATTTCTGCCCTAATGTTTATTTTTCTTTCCTTAGAGGGTTTTTCCCCCCTAGCTCCTTTAGGTATAAGTNAATCTTTAAAAAAAAAAAAAAAAAAAAAACCCTGGGTTTTGGTTTTTTAAAATTTTTTTTTTTTTTTTTTTTTTTTTTGCTTCTTGAGGTAGGTCTTCATTTGTATAGTATTCCCTCTTAGAACAGCTTTTGTTGAGTCCCATAGATTTTGGACCACTGTTCTTTAATTTTCGTTTGTCTGAAACTATTTTTTTTATTTCCTCTTTGATTCCTCAGTTGACACATTCATTGTTTAGTAGCATGTTATTTGACCTCAATGCATTTGTGGGGTTTTTTGTTTGTTTGTTTGTTTTGCCCAGGGGTACAGGTCTGTGAATCAGCAGGCTTACACCTTTCACATCACTCACTATAGCACAAACCCTCCCCAATATCCTTAACCCATCCACCCTATCCCTACCCTCCCACCCCCCAGCAACCCTCAGTTTGTTTTGTGAGATTAAGAGTCTCTTATGGTTTGTCTCCTTCCCAATCCCATCTTGTTTCATATTTTCTCTCCCTAATCGCACGACCCCCTGCCTTGCCCCTCAAATTACTCATATAAGAGAGATCATATGATAATTGTCTTTGTCTAATTGACTTATTTCGCTTAGCATAATACCCTCTGGTTCCATCCACGTCATTACAAATGGCAAGATTTTGTTTCTTTTCTTGGCTACATAGTATTCCATTTTGTGTGTGTATGTGTGTGTGTGTGTGGGGTGTATGTATATATACATACACCCACACATACCACTTCTTCTTTATCCATTCATCTGTTGATGGACATCTAAGTTCTTTCCATAGTTTGGCTACTGTGGACATTGCTACTATAAATATCCAGGGCTCATGTGCCCCTTCAGATCACTTCATTTATATCTTTAGGGTAAATACCCAGTAGTAGGATTGCTGGGTCATAGGATAGCTCTATTTTCAACTTTTTGAGGAACCTCCATACTGTTTTCCACAGTTGCTGTACCAGCTTGCATTCACACCAACAGTGTAGGAGGATTCCCCTTTCTCCACATCCTAGCCAACATCTGTCATTTCCTGACTTATTAATTTTAGCCATTCTGACTGGTGTGAGGTGGTATCTCACTGTGGTTTTGATTTGTATTTCCCCGATGCTGAGTGATGTTCAGCACTTTTTCATGTGTTTATTGTCCATTTGGATATATTCTTTGGAGAAATGTCTGTTCATGTCTTGTGTCCATTTCTTGACTGGGTTATTTTTTCTATGTGTGTTGAGTTTGATAAATTCTTTATAGATTTTGGGTACAGGCCCTCTATCTGATGTGTCATTTACAAATATCTTCACCCATTCTGTAAGTTGTCTTTTGGTTATTTTGACTGTTTCCTTTGCTGTGCAAAAGCTTTTCATCTTGATGAATTCCCAATAGTTCATTTTTGTCCTCACTTCCCTTGACTTTGGTGATGTTCCTAGGAAGAAGTTCCTGTGGCTGAGGTTGAAGAGGTTGCTGCCTGTGTTCTCCTCAAGGATTTTGATGGATTCCTGTCTCACATTGAGGTCTTTCACCAATTTTGAGTCTATTTTTGTGTGGTGTAAGGAAATGGTCCAGTTTCATTCTTCTGCATGTGACTATCCAATTTTCCCAACACCATTTGTTAAAGAGACTGTCATTTTTCCATTGGACATTCTTTCCTGTTTTGTCAAAGATTAGTTGACCAGAGAGTTAAGGATCCATTTCTGGGCTCTCTATTCTGCTCCATTGATCTATGTGTCTGTTTTTGTGCCAGTACCATACTGTCTTGATGATTACAGCTTTGTAATAGATCTCAATGTCTGGAATTGTGATGCCATGAGCTTTGGTTTGCTTTTTCAACATTCCTCTGATTCTTTGGGGTCTTTTCTGGTTCCATATAAATTTTAGAATTATTTGTTCCATTTCTTTGAAAAAAAATTGATGGTATTTTGATAGAGATTGCGTTAAGTATGTTGATTTCTCTAGGTTACATAGACATTTTCACAATATTTGTTCTTTTAATCCATGAGCATAGAATATTTTTCCATTTCTTTGTTTCTTCCTAAGTTTCCTTCATGAGTACTTTATAGTTTTCTGAGTATAGATTCCTTGCCTCTTTGGTTAGCTTTATTCCTGGATATCCAATGGTTTTAGGTGCAATTCTAAATGGTATTGACTCCTTAATTTCTCTTTTTTTTTGTCTTGCTCTTGGTGTATAGAAATGCAACTGATTTCTGTGCATTGATTTTATATCCTGACACTATACTGAATTCCTATATGAGTTCTAGTGGTTTTGGAGTGGATTCTTTTGGATTTTCCACAGAAAGTATCACATCATCTACAAAGACTGAGAGTTTGACTTCTTCTTTGCCTATTTGGATGTCTTTATTTTTTTTGTTGTCTGATTGCTGAGGCTAGGACTTCTAGTACTATGTTGAAGATCAACGGTGATTGTGGACATCCCTGACATCTTCCTGGTCTTAGGGGGAAAGTTCTAAGTTTTTCCACATTGAGAATGATATTCACTGTGGGGTTTTCATAGATGGCTTTGATGATATCAAGGTATGTAACCTCTAGACCTACACTATGAAGAGTTTTGATCAGGAAAGGGTGCTGTACTTTGTCAAATGCTCTTTCAGCATCCATTGAGAGTATCATATGGTTCTTGTTCTTTCTTTTATTAATGTATTGTATCACATTGATTGATTTGCAGATGTTGAACCAACCTTGCAGCCCAGGAATAAATCATACTTGGTCGTGGTGAATAATCCCTTTAATGAACTGTTGGATCCTATTGGCTAGTATTTTGGTGAGAACTTTTACATCCATGTTCATCAAGGATATTGGTCTGTAATTCTCCTTTTTGATGGGGTCTTTGTCTGGTTTAAGGATCTAGGTAATGCTGGCCTCATAAACTGAGTTTGGAAGTTTTCCTTCCATTTCTATTTTTTGGACCAGTTTCAGGAGAGTAGGTGTTAATTCTTATTTAAATGTCTGATAGAATTCCCCTGGGAAGCCATCTGGCCCTGGGCTCTTGTTTATTGGGAGATTTCTGATGACTGCTTCAATCTCCTTACTGGTTATGGTCTGTTCGGGTTTTCTTTTTCTTCCTGGTTTAGTTTTGGTAGGTTATATCTCTCTAAGAATGCATCCCTTTTTTTCCAGATTGTCAAATTTGCTGGTGCAGAGTTGCTCGTAGTATGTTCTTATAATTGTTTGTATTTCTTTGGTGTTGGTTGTGATCTCTCCTCTTTCATACATGATTTTATTAATTTGGGTCCTTTGTTTTTCTTTTTGATAAGTCTGACCAGGGCTTTGTAATTTTATTTTTTTTATTTTTTATTTATTTGTAATTTTATTAATTCTTTCAGCGAACCAGCTCCTAGGTTCATTGCTCTATTCTACTGTTCTTTTGGTTTCTATTTCATTGATTTCTGCTCTGATCCTTATTATTTCTCTTCTCCTGCTCAGTTTAGGCTTTCTTCACTTTTCTTTCTCCAGCTCATTTAGGTGTAGGGTTAGGTTGTGTATTTGAGACCTTTCTTGTTTCTTGAGAAAGGCTTGTATTGCTATAGAATTTCCTCTCAGGACTGCCTTTGTTGTGTCCCAAAATTTTGAACAGTAGTGTTTTTATTTTCATTTGTTTCCATGAATTTTTAAAAATTCATCTTTAATTTCCTGGTTGACCCACTCATTCTTTAGTAAGATGTTCTTTAGTCTCCATGTATTTGTGTTCTTTCCATCTTTCCTCCCGTGATTGAGTTCTAGTTTCAGAGCATCATGGTCTGAAAATATGCAGGAAATGATCCCAATCTTTTGGTACTGGTTGAGACCTGATTTGTGGCCCAGGATGTGATCTATTCTGGAGAATGTTCCATGTGCATTCAAGAAGAATGTGCATTCTCTTCTTTGGGGATGGACTGTTCTAAATATATCTGTGATGTCCAACTAGTCTAGTGTGTCATTTAAAGCCTTTATTTCCTTGTTGCTATTTGCTTAGATGATCTGTCCATTTCAGTAAGGGAGGTGTTAAAGTACCCTATTATTATTGTATTATTGTTGATGTGTTTCTTTGATTTTGTTATTAATTGGTTTATATAATTGGCTCCTCCCATGTTAGGGGCATAGATGTTTAAAACTGTTAGATCTTCGGGTGCCTGGGTGGCTCAGTGGGTTAAAGCCGCTGCCTTCGGCTCAGGTCATGATCCCAGGGTCCTGGGATCAAGGCCCACATTAGGATCCCTGCTCAGTGGGGAGCCTGCTTCCTCCTCTCTCTGCCTGCCTCTGCCTACTTGTGCTCTCTCTCTCTCTCTGTCAAATAAATCTTAAAAAAATCTTTAAAATAAATAAATAAATAAATAAATAAATAAATAAATAAATAAAATTGTTAGATCATCTTGTTGGACAGATTAAGTATGATATAGTGTCCTTCCTCATCTCTTATTATAATCTTTGGCTTAAAGTCGAATTTATCTGACATAAGGATTGCCACCCCAGCTTTCTTTTGATGTCCATTATCATGGTAAATTGTTTTCCACACCCTCACTTTAAATCTGGAGGTGTCTTTGGGTCTAAAATGAGTTTCCTATAGACAGCATATCAATGGGTCTTATTTTTTTTTATCCATGCTGATACCCTGTGTCTTTGGATTGGGGCATTTAGTCCATTTATATTCAGGGTAACTATTGAAAGATATGAATTTAGTGTCATTGAATTGCCTATAAGGTGACTGTTACTATATGTTGTCTCTGTTCCTTTCTGGTCTGTTACTTTTAGGCTCTCTCTTTGCTTAGAGGACCCCTTTCAATATTTCCTGTAGGGCTGGCTTGGTGTTAGCAAATTCTTTTAATTTTTGTTTGTCCTAGAAGCTTTTTATCTCTCCTACTTTCAATGACAGCCTAGGTAGAGATAGTATTCTTGGGTGCATATTTTTCTCATTTAGTGCTCTGAATATATCATGCCAGTCCTTTCTGACTGTCAAGTCTCTATGGATAAGTCTGTTCTCAATCTAATATTTCTACTGTTGTATGTTACATACCTCTTGTCTTGAGCTGCTTTCAAGATGTTCTCTTTGTCACTGATACTTGTAAGTTTTACTATTAGATGGTAGGATGTGGGGTTTTTATTGATTTTGATAGGGGTTCTTTGTGCCTCCTGGATTTTGATGCTTATTTCCTTTGCTAAATTAGAGAAATTCTCTACTATAATTTCCTCCAATATACTTTCTGACCCTCTCTCTCTTTCTTCTTCTTCTGGGATCCCAATTATTCTAAGATTGTTTTGTCTTATGATATCACTTATCTCTCGAGTTCTCTGCTCATGGTCCAGTAGTTGTTTGCCTCTCTTTTGATCAGTTTCTTTATTTCCCATCATTTGGTCTTCTATATCACTAATTATCTCTTCTTTCTCATTTATTGTATCAGTAAGAGCCTCCATTTTTTATTGCACCTCATTAATACCTTTTTTAATTTCAACTTGGTTAGAATTTAGTTCTTTTATTCTCCAGAAAGGAATTTTATTTCTCCAGAAAGAGATTCTCTAATATCTTCTATGCTTTTTTTGAGCCCAGCTAGCACCGTGATAATCATCATTCTGAACTCTAGTTCTGATATTTTACTAATATCCACATTGATTATGTTCCTAGCTGTTGGTATTACCTCTTGTTCTTTTTTTTTCCACCTTTGGTGAGGTTCTCCACCTTGTCCTTTTATCCAGATAAGAATAGATGAATGAGTGAACAAAATACTAAGGGATAGCAACAACCCCATATAAATATATACTAACCAAAACAGAAGAGACTCAAAGCTGGGGTAAAGAAAGGGGGAAAAAAAGGAAGAAGAAAAATCTATATCTATGTTTACATCTACATCATCTATCTATATCTATATCTATGTCTATATCTATAGCTCTATCATCTATATCTATCTACATCTATATTTATATCTGTATCTATATATATCTATAATCTGTTTACACTGGTGAATTGAACAGAGCCACACTCGGTTTTGGGTGTATTTTTGTCTGTTAGAAGAAACTATCTCCCAAAATTTGAAGAAAGAAAAATTTGTATCTATACACAAATAAGGGTAAACACGATAAAAGAATGGAATATAATTGTAATTCTGAAAATTAAAAAAAGATTCTATGGCCACCTGGGTGGCTCAGTCATTAAGTGTCTGCCTTTGGCTCAAGTCATGATCCCACGGTCCCGGTATCAAGCCCCACATCAGGCTCCCTGCTCAGCGGGAAGCCCGCTTCTCCCTCTCTCACTCCCTCTGCTTGGGTTCCCTCCCTCGCTGTCTCTGGCAAATAAATAAACAAAATCTTAAAAAATAAAAAAAATAAAGATTCTAAAAAAGGAATTGATAAGAACTCGATTGAAAAAATAAAAAAGAGGAAAGAATGTGATCAGGCTGGAGACCAGGACAAAACCATGCACTAGATTTAGGGTGTATTTTATCTATTAGAAGAAATTATGTCCCATAATTTTAAAGAAAAGAAAACTACATGTATACAAAAAATAAGGTTAAATACAATGAAGTGATAAAATATGACTATAACAATGAAAATTAAAAAGGATTTTTAAAAAGGTATTGGTAAGATAAAATAATTAAAATAACGTTAAAACAGGAAAGAGGAAAATTTTTTTAAAGTAAGAGAGAATAAAATTCAAAGAATTTAACTTTGAAAGACTAAAGGATCATGGGGAAAAAGCCATAAATTATATATGTTGCTTTCCCCTAGCTCTGGAGTTCCACAGTTCCTAGTGATCAGTGTACTTGGTCCTGGCTGGATGTTCTTCTTGATCTTCTTGGGGAGAGGCTTGTTCCAGTGATTCTCAAATGTCTTTGCCCAAGGCAGAATTGCACCACCCTTGCCAGGGGCCCGGCTAAGCAATCTGCTTGAGCTGCACTCGGTAGCTTTTGTTCCTCCAACGATTTCTGTACAGCTTTGGAGGACGGGAATAAAAATAGAGGCTTCCCAATCTTCAGCCCCATAGGAACCAAGAACTCAGAGCCCCACTCCTCAGTGTGCCCAAAGAAAAGCAGTTACTCCCATCTCCCTGGTCTCTGGCCACTCTCTAAGCTCACCCAGCCTGTGCCCAAGCATTTCTATCTCTGGTGCACTGCCCTGTGTGGAATCTCCAAAGCCAGCAGATTCCTGCAGCATGCTCCTGAGCCACTCCTCCTGGAGGAGGAAAGAGGGAATCTCTCCAGATTTGCCACTTGTGGGGTCCCTGCTTCAAGAGATCCGGGCCTCAGGTCATGGTTTAAGGTAACACCAAGCTAAGAGACTATTGCTCAGCTCCATCTCTGCAGTCAGTTCCCTGCTCTGACACTTGAAAGCTCTGCCATGCCCAGACACCCCTGGTCTTTTTATGTCCCTGTGGGTCTGAGACCACACTGTCCCTGTGAGGGCTCCACCCCCCGCTTAGCCTCTGGAGTAACATCCCTCACTGAAGCAACTTCTAAAAGTTCTCTCTCACTTGCTGCTCTCTCACTTGCCAGGAACCTATCCCTCCCCCCATGGTCTCTGTCCCTGTAGCTTTGGATTCACTTCTCTGCAAGTCTTACCTTCCAGAAAATGGTCGATTTTCTGTTCCTAGAATTGCTGCTGTTCTTCTCTTCAATCTCCTAATGAATTTGTAGGTGTTCAGGGCTCCTGGATGGCTCAGTGGGTTAAAGCCTCTGCCTTCGGCTCAAGTCATGATCTCAGGGTCCTGGGATCGAGGTCCGCATCAGGCTCTCTGCTCTGCAGGGAGTCTGCTTCCTCCTCTCTCTGCCTGTCTCTCTGCATACTTGTAATCTCTCACTGTCAAATAAATAAAATCTTTAAAAAAATAAACAAAAAATAAAAATAAAAAAGAGAGAAAGAGAAAACTACAAAAGTTCGGTTAGATAATATATTCTGGTTGTCTGAGAAGCCGATAACCTTATCGTGTAGATGTTAATAAACATTGTATGTGGCATGAACATTTCATATCCCAGAGATTTATAATCAGCATTGTGCTATTATATAGCACCAATATTTGTAGAATTGTAAAAACTAAAAAAAGCTAGAACACATATGACTTTGGAAATACTAATTGTATCATTCAGAATGTTTTCTCAGATTAACTATATATGCCATGCAAGAGCAGGGTGATTGTTAGCTTTCCTACATATTTTTCTTTCAAATTATCAATTTGAAATTTCTGTGGAGAAAACAAGGAAAAATATGAAAAATAATCTGATGATCAGGATTTATTAAGCAGCTAATTTTTCAAGTGACATATGGAGAAATGAGAATAGTGAGTAATGACTGAAATGACTATAGTCAATAAAATAGCAAGGCAGAGAGATGCATTTAATTATACTTTTATTTGATTAATCTCTTAAAGTATGAAATCTTGATTCAGACATTATAGGTAAAATGAACTAACATTTTCTCAAGAAAGCTCTATGTTATTTACAATTATGTTCTAAATACTACAAAATAACAGGAATATAAATATCAGTATTTCTCAGATAGTGGCATAAACAAATGATTACTCATTTTAAAAATTATTCAGGTAAGTGATTGCAGGAAATATCAACCTGACAGAGAAAGTTAACTTTTTCTGATTAAGCAAGAATTATTTAATTAGGGCGCCTGGGTGGCTCAGTGGGTTAAAGCCTCTGCTTTCGGCTCAGGTCATGATCTCAGCGTCCTGGGATCGAGGCCCGCATCGGGCTCTCTGCTCGGCGGGGAGCCTGCTTCCTCCTCTCCCTGTCTCTCTGCCTTCCTCTCTGCCTACTTGTAGTCTCTCTCTCTGTGTCAAATAAATAAATAAAATCTTAAAAAAAAAAAAAAAGAATTATTTAATTAAATAATCTTTGGACTGATATTCTAGAGGTTTATAATATTTAAATTGCATGCAATTTTAATAATGTGATTATTCCTGTCTTATTTAACTATTATTAGAGATTTCCTGTGAGTGGAATACATTGTGAAGAAACAAAGTTGATTTTTATTTGGGAAGTATCAAAATGATAATTTTCAAAGTATAAATAAAATATGCATATGAACTAATGTTTGTTATACAAAAATATAATCCTCAAAATTGTGAGTGGCACTGCATACTAAGGTAGGTTTTCATTTAAGTAAAATTATAGATACTGGATAATCCTTAGGACTGAATTAGAGAACACAAATTATTAGATTATAAAATGACTTACAATTCCATAACATTTGAAAATTTAAAATAAAAACAGACTATACTGCCCACTTCTGTGGCAGATTCTAAAATGAGTCAAAATTACTGCTCTTCAGAAGCTTATAATTCTGTAAATGATTGATTTTTAAGGATAATATAAACATTATCATTTATTGAACATCTATAAAACAGTAGACATATGTATACTGTACTTGGTGATTTAATACATGTCATTTCCTTATTCTCCCAAGAATTCATGACATAACATTTCCCTTATATTACAGAGTAGAAAACTGAGGCTCAAGGATTTGGTACCTCTGGAAAATACCTTCAGACACATGATCTTCATACAGACCCATCTAGTTCTATAGTTACAGCAATGCACAATGCAAGAAAATTGTGATAATTTTTTTTTAAGTTTACTTACTATATGCATATAGGCTTTGAAAGTCTAAGCAACCTTAAAAAAGAATAACTGATACCACATCTGCTCTCCCTGCACTATGAAAAAGTTTATAAATATGCAAGAATAAGATATTATGGAACCAGGATATAATACTGAGGAAAAAGACAGTATCACTGAGGGTGTCCCATTTCTAATTTTATACAGACGCTTAGACTCCTGCCCATACACATATTGCTAAATTCTGTTCTCATTTCATGGTGATAAAAAGAAAAGTATTAATGGATGCCCATACCAGTTATACCATTAAATAAATCTAATAATAAAGATATAATTCTCTAGTGATAATAAATTCCATATAACCGAAGGTTGGTTCTTGTGTTTGGTTCAATTGATATATAATAATGAAAATACAGTATCATTTGATTAAATTATTTTTAAAATTACTTTCTATTTGCTTTTGAGTAATTAATACATTCTAGGAATCTGATATGCATAATTGTACTTTATTATCATTTAATATTAGGTATTATTAAGAAAATGGACATATAGGACAGGCTAATTTAAATCTTAAATATTATATATTTTCAGTACTGAATTTTTTTTAATTTTTATGTACAGCCAGTTATTAGAGGTCTTTAAATTTCTATATGTATATGATATAAACTTACATGTATATGATATAAAATTTGTAGACAAGTCTTTCACTTTTTTTTGGCTTTATATAACTAAACAACCCTAAGTATAGACATTAAAATTATAGTAAAAGAGATTTTAAAATACTGGTGTATTAGTAGTCAGGATTCCCCAGAGAAACAAAATCAACTGGATATGCTTGGAATTGGATCATGCTATTATGGAAACTAAATTCCATGATCTGCTATCTGCAAGCTAGAAATGCAGTAATATATGTAATATATATGATATAATTCAGCTGACTCCAAAGGTTTAAGCCCTGGGAGAACCAATGACATAAATCCTTGGCCAAGGGCAGTAGAAGATGAGATAAGACATTCTAGTTCAAGCAATGAAACAAAAGAAAAGAAAAAAAATTCTTTTTGTACCATTGTTCTAATAAGGCACTCAATGAATTGGGAAGGGCACAATGAGTCCAATTCTAATCTCATACAGAAATACCCTCCAGACTCACCTAGAAATGATATTTAATCCTGGCACCTGATGCTCACTCTAGTGGACACATAAAATTAACCATCACACCAGCAACATAAAAAGTCAAATTAAAGTATATAAAACCACAAAATAATTGAAAGAAATATCATACAGTTTTGACTTTTTGGACAAAAATTTATGGTTCAAAATTTTAATTTTCTTTATAAAATTTCAAAGAACAAAATATGGAAAATTAAGACTAAACCATCTTGAAATCAGATCCCTTATTTAAGGTTCTACTACTTTAAAATATATTACTAAGTGAATAAATAATTCTAAAAATCTAAAAATAAGATAGAGGTAGATATTTTTCTGGAATGATATCAATGTTATATCTTTTGACCTATATTTGGTTATATGATAGAATATATGGTATTGACCTACAGTCATACCTCAGAGATACATGGGTTTGGTTCCAATCCACTGTAATAAAGTGAATCAAGTGATTTTTTGTTGTTGTTGTTTCCCAGTGCTTTTAAAAGTTATGTCTACACTATAGTGTAGTCTATTAGGTATGCAGTAACAGTATATCCGAAAAAGTACATGCTTTAAAAATACTTTATTATTAAAGAAAAAGTCATCTGAGCTTTCATTAAGTCATAATCTTTTTGGTGGTGGAGGGTCTCCCTTCAATATTCATGGTTGCTGACTAAGCAGGATGCTGGTTTTGGAAAATTGGGGGTAGATGAGGCAACTTTTGAAAATAAGACAATAATCATGAACAATTTTTCTGTAGCATGCAATGCTGTTTGATAACAGTTTACCCCCAGTAGAACTTTCAAAATTGGAGCTAGTCCTCTCAAAACCTGTCATTGCTTTATCAACTAAGTTTATGTGATATTCTATATCCCTTTTTTGTTTGACATTTCAACAATCTTCAAAGCGTCTTCACTTTGACCTCATCCCATGAATCATGAATATTTTTAATGGCATCTAGAATGGTGAATCCTTTACAGAAGGTTTTTTAACTTACTTTGCACAAATTCATCAGAGGAGTCACTATCTATGTCAGCTATAGTCTTACAAAATATATTTCTGAAATATTAAGACTTGGAATTCAAAATAATTCTTTGATCCATGGGCTAGAGAATGTACATTGTGTTTACAGGCATGGAAAAAAATCTCACTGTACACCTCCATCCGAGCTGTTGGGTGAACAGATGTATTGTCAATAGTGGTGATATTTTGAAAGGACTCTTTTATTTTTTCCCCCTAAGCATTAGGTCTCAATAGTGTGTTTAAAATATTCATTAAGTGATGTTGTAAACAGATGTGCTGTCATCCAGGTTTTGTTTTTCCATTTATAGAGTACAGGCAGAGTAAATTTAGGATAATTCTTAAGGATTTTCAAAATGGCAAATGAGTATTGACTTCAACTTAATGTCACCAGGTACATTAGCCTCTAACAAGAGAGCCAGACTATCCTTTGAAGTCATGCATTGACTTCTCCTATCTATGGAAGTCCTAGATGATATCTTCTTCCACCATGAGGTTGTTTTGTCTATAATGAAAATTTATTGTTTTTGTAGTCACCTTCATTAAGTATTTGGCTAAATCTTCTGGATAACTTAATGTAGCTTCTACATCAGCACTTGCTGCCTCACCCTTCCATGTTCTGGAAATAGCTTCTCTCCTTAAACCTCATGAACCAACCTCTGCTAGCTTCAAACTTTTCTTCTGCAGCTTTTTCACCTCTCTCAGCCTTCACAGAATGGAAGAGAGTTAGGGCCTTGCAATGGATTAGGCTTTGGCTTAAGGGAATCTTGTGTCTGGTCCTTCTAAAACCAAAACCACTGAAACCCTGTCCATATCAGCAATTAGACTGCTTCACATATCATTTGTGTGTTCATTGGACTAGCACTCTTAATTTCCTTGAAGAACTTTTCCTTTACATTCACAACTTGGCTAACTGGAGCAAGAGGCCTTGCTTTTGACCTGTCTCAGCTTTCATCATGACTTTCCCACTAAGCTTAATCATTTCTTGCTTTTTATTTAAAGTGAGAAGTGTGTGACTCTCCCTATCCCTGGAATATTCAGAGGCCATTGTAAGGTTACTAATTAGCCTAATTTTAATATTGTTGTATCTCAGGAACAGGGAGGCCTAAGGAGAAGAAGAGAGACAGATATGGCTGGTTGGTGGAGCAAATATATATTACATATAAAGGATTAAGTTATGAAAACATAGTCTGGCTTTAGGATAATTTTAGGTTTATAGAAAAATTACAAGAATAGTACAGTGTTGCCATATAGCCTGCACTGTTTCCACACTCACATTTTTCAATTAGTATGGTATATTTTTCACCATTAATAAACAAATGCCAATACATTATTATTAACTAATGTATATTCTTTATTTGAATTTCATTTTTCCATCCCAGGATACCATCCCGTATGTGCATTACATTTAGTTGTCATGTCTCCTCAGGCTCCTGTAGACTATGAAAGTTTCTCAGAATTTGTTTTGGATGACTTTGACAGTTTTGAGGAGTACTGATTAGATATTTTATAAAATGTTTATTAACTTTATTTTGTCTGTTTTTCTTGGGGTTGCACAGGAATTGTGTATTTTTGAGAGAAAGGCAGCAGAGATAAAGTTCCATTCTCATCACATCACATCAAGTTTACATGCTAAAAACATGATATCAATATTAATGCTAACCTTGATCTCCTAGCTAAAGTAGGATTTTGTCAGGTTTCTCCACTGTAATTTTCCCTATTCCCTTGGAGTTCTGTACTATTTGGAAAGAGGTTACTCTGTATAATTCAAATTGAAAGGAGGAGGAATTATGTTCCACGTGATTGGAGGGGAAGCATCTGTGTAAACTATTCGCAATTCTCTTTGGGTGGATTGTCTATTCTTCTTCAGCTATAAATGGAATAATTCATAACTGAATGGACTCATAGATATTTACTTTATACCTTGGGTTATAATCCAATAATATTTTTTCCTCAAACCTCCATGGTTTGGGCAATTAGGAGTTCTTTCAGTTGGCATTTGTGTTCTTCAATATACTTCTATTGTTTTTTAGTTTGTGTTCTTATTTTTAATACCTTTAAATCCTGACACTACAAGATGTTAAGATGATTCAAGCTCATTCTGTGTATTCTCTGTCCAAGTCCTAGTATCAACCATTTCTCTGAGGAGCTATGGTTGCTTTTGTTGGAGAATGGTATTTGAATCTAAGATTGGTCACAAAGTGTGCTCCTTGCTACTAATCACAAAGTGTGCTAGGGTCTCTTGGTTGGCAGAACAAGGAAATACATGTGTATATACTAACCTATGACTATACACATATTTATAAATATATATGTGCATCCATCTGTATATTAAGGTAAATATGAATTTATATTGATTAGTCCAACTCTAACCCACTACAACATGAATTATTCTAGCATCCTCCCTTAACTGTCTGAGGCCTTCCTCTCCAGTAGTGTGTGACTCCCACCATTAACCATCCATTTGCTCCATTGTTCTATTTCTCTCTCTCTCTATATATATATATATCCANTAGTGTGTGACTCCCACCATTAACCATCCATTTGCTCCATTGTTCTATTTCTCTCTCTCTCTCTATATATATATATATCCGTATAATGGTTTTGGAAACATTAATTTGTACCTTGTGGACAAAAACTTTATGCAGTTTAGACAGTGCTTATATAAAATTCCTCTTGCCTTTAGTCTTATAGTCTATACTCTCTTCTAAAGTCACATAGGTTAGCATGTTTCCCCCTAACTTCATCCATGAAAACACTTCATAAATTTGTAATGCAAGTAAAATCTTTTGGCACAGTCTGAATTCTACCTCAGAACTCTTGGCCAACTATATTTTTAAGTTCTATTGATTTTTTAATTGTCATGTATCTACCATTATAGTATCATATATAATAGTTTCATTGTCCTAAAAAGTTCTGTGAACTTCTCCTATTCAAATCTGTTTAAAATCTGTGTAAAATCTCTAGTTTTGCCTTTTCTAAAATATCACAGGAATGGAATCCTGTAGCCTTTCAGACTGACTTCTTTCACTTAATACTATGCATTTAAGACTCATCAAGTTATCTGCATTGCCAAAACTCACTGATGGCCCGATCCTTTATATCACCGTGTACTGTTTCATTGTAAGCATGCACTGTGCTTTGTTTATCTATTCACAGATTAAAGAATATCTTAGTCACATTTTAATTAATTATAAATAAATCTTCTATTCATGTGCAGGTTTCTTGTGTGAACATAAGTTTTCAAACTAGTTGGGTAAAAACTTGGAGTATGACTACATGGTAAAACCATGGTAGGTGTATAACAAACCCTTAAATTGTCTTCCATGGAGCTGAGGACACTTTTGCATACCACCAGTAATGAATAAGGGATTTCTTTTTGCTCCATTTCCTCACAATATTGGTAATAGCAGTTTTTAAAATTTTAGCTGTTAGAATTGATATGTAGTATATTTCATTATAGTTTTAGTTTGTAATTTTCAAATGATAAATAATATCCAGAATTTTTCACATATTTTATATATTGTATTTATATATTAACTTTTTATGCTGTGATAATGTTGGAGTCCATTAATTATAAAAAGTATTTCTGTAGATTTTTGAGTATTTTCTAAATAGGTAATCCTATCATTTATTCATAAAAAGTTTTATTTGCTTTGCAAATGACAAGAATTACTTCTTTTATATGGCTGAGTAATACTCCCTTGTGTATATATAACACATCTTCTTTATTCATTTGTCTATTGATGGACACTTAGGCTGCTTCCATAATTTGGTTATTATAATTAATGCTGCAGTAAACATGGGGCTGCATGTATCTTTTCAAATTAGCATTTTTGTATGTTTTGAATAAGTACTCAGTAGTATAATTAGTGGATCATATGGGTAGTTCTATTTTGAATTTTTTCAGGAATCTCCATACTGTTTTCCACAGTGGCTGTACCAGTTTTCATTTCCATCAAGAGTGCACAAGGGTTCCTTTTTCTCCACATCCTCACCAACACTTGTTGTTTCTTATGGTTTTGATTTTAGCCATTCACAGGTATAGGGTAATAACTCATTGTAGCTTTGATTTTCATTTTCCTAATGATTAGTGATGTTGAGAATCTTTTCTTGTGTCTGTTGGCCATCTGTGTGTCTTCCTAGGAGAAATGTCTATTCATATCTTCTGCTTTTAATCAGGTTACCTTTTTTTTTTGATGTTGAGCTTTGTAAGTTCTTTATATATTTTGAAAACTAAATTTTTATTGGCTATCTCATTTACAAATATCTTCTCCCATTCCATAGGTTTCCTTTTAGTTTTGTTTCCTTTGTTGGGTAAAGCTTTTTATTTTGATGTGTTTTTGCTTTTGTTTCCCTTGCCTCAGAAGACCTATTTAGAAAAATGTTGCTATGGCCTACATCAAAGAAATTGCTGTGTAAGACAGTGGTCCAATGTCATTCTTTTGCATTTAGCTATCCAGTTTCCAAAAACCATTTGTTGAAAAGATTGTCTTTTTCCCATTGCATATTCTTGACTCCTTTGTTAAAGATTATTTGACCAAATAAACATGGGTTTATATCTGGGCTCTTTATTCTGTTTCTTTGATCTATAGTTCTTTTGTGTGTGCATGTGTGCCAGTGCCATAGTGTTTTGATTACTAGAGCTTTGTAGTATATCATGAAATAAGGGATTATGATACTTCCCGTTTTGTTCTTTATCAAGATTGCTTTGGCTACTCATGTTCTTTTGTGGTTCCATACAAAATGTAGAGTTATGTATATTTGTCCTGTGAGAAATGTTGGTACTTTGATAGAAATTGCTTTAAATCTGTACATTGCTTTGTGTAGTATGGACATTTTAACAGTATTTGTTCTCTCAACCCATGAGCATGGAATATCTTCAATTTGTTTGTGTCATCTTCAATATCTTTCACCAATGTTTTATAATTTACAGAATATAGGTCTTTCACCTCCATAGTTAATCCCTAGGTATTTTATTCTTTTTGGTGAAATTGTATATGGAAATGTTTTAATTTCACTTTCTGCTACTTCATTATTAGTGTATAAAACACAACAGATTTCTGTGGATACTTCTTTTGTATCCAGTGACATTAATTAATTAATCAATCCTAGTAGTTTTTTGGCAGAGTCTTTGGGGTTTTCTGTATATAGTATCATGTCACTGAAAATTGAAAGATTTAATTCTTCCTTACTGATGTGGATGCATTTTATTTCTTTTTCTTGTCTGATTTCTGTGGCTAGGACTCCCAGTACTGTGTTGAATAAAACTGGTGAGAGTAGACGTCTTTGACTTGTTTCATTGAGGATGATGTTAGCTGTGGATTTTTCATAAATGGCCTTTATTATATTGAGGTATGTTCCCTCTAAACCTACTTTGTTGAAGTTTCTTATCATGAAAGTATGTTGTACTTAAATGCTTTTTATGTATGTATTAAAATGATCATATGCTTTTTTTTCCCCTTCTCTTGTTCATGTGATGTATCATGTTGATTGATTTGTGAATATTAAACAACATTTGCATCCTAGGAATAAAAAACACTCGATCATGGTGAATGGTATTTTTAATGAATTGTTGGATTTGGTTTGCTAATATTTTGTGGAAGATTTTTGTATCTATACTCATAAGACATATTGGCCTATGTTTCTCTTTTTTGTAGTATTTTCATCTGATTTTGGTCTCTGGGTAATGCTGGCCACATAGAATGAATTTGAAAGCTTTCTTTCCTATTCTAATTTTTGGAGAAGTTTGAGAATAATAAGTATTAACTCTTCTTTAAATGTTTGGTAGAACTGACTCGTGAATCTGTCTGGTTGTGGAGATTCTTTTTTTGTTGGGAACTTTTAAATTATTTATTCAATTTAATTGCTGATAATCTATTCAAATATTCTAGTTCTTCCTGATTGAGTTTTGGGAGGTTGTGTGTTTCTAGAAATTTATCCATTTCTTCTGAGTTGCTCAGTTTGTTAGCATATACTTTTTCATAATATTATTTTACTATCCTTTGTATTTCTGTGATATCATTTATTATTTCTTATTTTTTATTTTTTTTGTATGTGAATATTCTGGCTAAAAGTTTATCAATTTTTTTGATCTTTTCAAAAAACCAGCTCCTGGTTTCATTGGTCTATTCTATTGATTTTTTTAGTTTCTATGTCATTTATTTCTGCTCTAATCTTCATTATTTCCTTCCTTATAATGGTTTTTATTTTTTTTTCCTTAGTTCTTTTAGGTATAAGTTTAGGTTGATTGATATTTGTCTAGCTTCTTGAGGTAGTCCTGTATCGTTATAATAGTCCTTCTTAGAAAAGCTTTTGCTCAATCCCATAAATTTTGGACCATTTTGTTTTCATTTTCATTTGTCTCCATGAAATTTTTGATTGCCTCTTTGATTTCTCAGTTGACCCATTCACTGTTTAGTAGCATGTTATTTAACCTCCATGTATTTGTACACGTTCCAGATTGTTTTCATTTAGTTGATTTCTACTGTCATAGTGTTGTGTTTGGAAAAGTTACATGGTGACTTTAATCTTTTTCCATTTGTTGAGATTGTTTCATGGTATAACATGTGATGTCTTCTGGAGGATGTTCCCTGTCCACTTGAGAAGAATGTGTGTTATTCTGATTTAGGATGGAATGTCCTCAGTATATAAGAGATCTAATTAGCCCAATGTGTCATTCAAAATGACAGTTTCCTTGCTAATTTTCTGCTCAGATGACTGTAAGTAAGTAACTCCCCTACTATTATTTTATTACTATTGATAACTTCTTTTATGTTTGTTTTTAGCTGGTTTAGATATTTGGGTATTCCTGTGTAGGTGCATAAATATTTATACCTATAAATACTTTTTTTTTGGATTCTTCCTTTTATGATTATCTAATGTCCTCTTTCTTTAATCACTTGAAAAGTATTTCTATTTCTTTTTCTTTTTCTTTTTTTAACATATAGTGCATTATTTGCCCCAGGGGTACAGGTCTGTGAATCATCAGGCTTACACATTTCACAGCACTCACCATAGCATAAACCCTCCCCAATGTCCTTAACCCAGCCACCCTATCCCTACTCCCCACTCCCCAGTAACCCTCAGTTTCTTTCATGATATTAAGAGTCTCTTATGGTTTGTCTCCTTTCTGATCCCATCTTGTTCCATTTTTTTGATCCCTACCCCCCACAACCCCCCACTCTGCCCCTCAAATTCCTCATGTCAGAGAGATCATGTGATAATTGTCTTTCTCTGGTTGACTTATTTCACTTAGCA
The DNA here is from genome assembly GCA_002007465.1 of Ailurus styani. Lineage (NCBI taxonomy): Eukaryota > Metazoa > Chordata > Mammalia > Carnivora > Ailuridae > Ailurus > Ailurus styani. Next base: position 495,893 of record LNAC01000099.1, on the reverse strand, counting down.
TAATACCCTCTAGTTCCATCCATGTCATTGCAAACGGCAAGATTTCATTTCTTTTGATGGCTGCTTTGTATTCCATTGTGTATATATACACTACATTTTTATTTTGTCCTTATTTTTATTTTGTTACTGTCTTTGTTTTTAAGGCTATTTTCTTTCAGTATAAGTATTGCTACCCTAACTTTTTTTTTTCACTTTTACTTGCATGATAACTGTTTTCCCATCCCTCAACTTCAAGCTACATGTGTATTTAGATCGGAAATGAGTGTTTTCTATGTAACATGTAGATGAGTCTTTTTTTTTTTTAATCTACTTCATCATTCTGTGTCTTTTGACTGGACTGTTTAGTCCATTTACATTCAAGTAATTATTGATGGGTATGTAGTTATTTCTATTTTGTTTCTTGTTTTATGGTTGTTTTTGTAGTTCTTCTCTGTTCCTTTCTTCTTTGCTCTCTTATTGTTTAATGGTTTTCTTTAGTGATTTACTTGGATTTCTTTCTATCTCTCTATCATCTGTCTATCTACCTACCTATCATCTATTTTTTATATCTATTACTGGTTTTTGATTTGTGGTTACTATTAGGTTTATATATAATGTCTTATGTATATGGCAATCTATAGTAAGTTGATGGTCACTTAAGTTTGAATCCTTTCTAAAAGCACTAAATTTTTACTCCTCTCCCTGGTACCTCTTAAATATGTAGTCTCCTACATTATATTCCTTTAACTTATGAATCCCTTGACTGGGCTTTATAGTTATATTTAATTCTACTGATTTTTCCCCTACTTTTCTTAATCCTACTTATGGCCTTTCTTTTCCACTCAGAGAATTCCCTTCAACATTCTTGCAGGACTCCTTCAGTGGTGATAAATTTCTTTAACTTTTGTTTTTCTGGGAAGCTCTTTATCTTTCCTATTCCTCAAGATAGTCTTGCTGCATAGAGTATTCCTGGCTGCAAGGTCGTTTATTGGGGTTTTGTTTAGTTTGTTTTTCCTTTCAGTGCTTTGTATATATCATGCCATTTTCATGTGGTCTGCAAAGATCCTACTGAAAAATCAGCTGGTAGCCTTATGGGGTTTCCCTTTTATATGACTCTTTTCTCTTGCTGCTTTAAAAATTCTCTTTGTCATTATATTTTGCCATTTTAACTGTAGTGCGTCTTTGTATGGGCACCTGGGTGTTAATTTTGTTGGGGTTTTTCTGTGCTTCCTGTATGTGGATTTCTGTTTCCTTCCCCAGATTTAGGAAGTGTTCAGCTATTATTTCTTCAAATAAATTTTCTGCCCCTTTTCTCTCTCTTTTCCTTTTGGGATTCCTATAATATGAATGTTATTATGCTTGGCCATATTGCTGAGGTCCCTTAACTTATTCTCATTATTTATTATTCATTTTTCTTTTTTCTGCTCAGCTTAATTATTTTCCATTACTGTGTCTTCCAGATCACTGACCTGTCCTATTTCTTTTAGTCTAATTATTTCCTCTTTTGTATTTTTAATTTCAGTTGAATTTCATCTCTGATTTTTTATTTTTATGCTTTCCATCTTTGTCAAGGATCTCACTGAATCCTCCATTCTTTCCTCAAGTTCAATTCATATCTTTATGACAATTACTTTAAATTCTTTTTATCAGGCACATTACTTATCTTTCTTTTATTTAGCTCTCACTGTGATTTTGCCCTGTTCTTTCATTTGAGACATATTTCTCTGTCTCCTCATTTTGTCTAACTCTCTGTATTTATTTCTTTCTGTTAGGAAAGTTAGCCACATCTCCTGCTCTTAAAAGTAGTGGCCTTATGAAGAAGAGGTCCTCTTGTGCCCTACAATACAAAGTTTACTGCTCACCAGTGCCTGGAGCTTTAGCTATCACCTATTTTCCTTTCCTTTTCTTTTCTTTATTTTTAAATATTTTATTCATTTATTTGACAGAGAGAGAGAGAGCACAAGTAGGCAGAGAGGCGGGCAGAGAGAGGGGGAAGCAGTGTCCCCATTGAGCAGAGAGCCTGATGCGGGGCTTGATTCCAGGACTCTGTGATCATGACCTGAGCCAAAGGCAGAGGGTTAATCCACTGAGCCACCCAGGTGCCCCCATCACCTATATTCATTGTGTGTCCTGCTGTTGTGACTTTGCTGCATTTGCCTTCAGTCCAGTCATCTGTAATGTCTCTTTTTGCCTGTTTGGGCAGGGTTTTGTCCCTGTTTATAGGCCATTCTGGGGCTACCATGCCTTGAGTTGGGGCAGACTGGGTATTTGCCAGAGCTGTGGTCCCACTGTGCTGTGGGGTGCTCTCCCTGTGTTGTCTCATGAGAAACGTTCATTGGTGGGAAGAGACTGCAGTCAGACTAGTTGTTTTCCCCTAACATTTTGCTGGTGATTCAATTGAGCTGCTGTATGTGGTTGTCTTCCTTTCCCCCAAAGGAGGAGTCACTTTGGAGTCATGTTGGCCCCTGTGGAGCTGCTTGCACAATATTAGACTTATGGAGCTACTTTGAATGGACTTCTGCAGAGGAAGGTTTGGATGGGCCATGTCCATAGGCCCATGTTAGCAAGGTATACTTTGGTCTGATGTGGGAAGGAATCTTAGCTGCTTTGAACTTTGGAGGAAGCAGGTCTGCATAAAATCCTAGGATCAGGGCACATGTTTAGCAAACAAGGTATAGAGAGTATTTGCACTGGTTTCAGCAAGTGTTCCTTGGGGGCAGGGGAAAGAAGGGACACACCAGTTCTTTTATTCTTGAAGAAGTCTCCTAAGGATTCCTGCCCTTCTACCACATGCTATGAGATTAGTAAATAAATCTGTCTCCCATGTACCCCATGTCTTTCCCAAACTACAGGTTCAATGCTTTATTCCAGGGGGATGTTTTTTATGCTGTCTTTTTAAGGGCTGGTACTCAGTTTCCTATTGCCCTGTGTTTTTTTCCCTATGTCCTGTGGTTGCCCTGATGTTAAGCTCCACCGATTTTAAGAACTTACAAAGTTAAGCCCCTCTGGTTTCAAAGCCAGACATTATGGGGATTTATCTTCTCAATGCAGGTCCCCTTTGCCTGGGGTGGGGTCTTCTCCTTTCCTTTCTGTACAACTTCAGTGTCTCTCCCTCCCTTGTACAGCCTCTTGGGTCAGTTTAGTTCCAAAGTGTATCTCTGCCCTTCCTACTGTTTTTTATATGGCCTCTTCTCCAAGAATCTGTTCTACAGTCTTTGGGTCATTTTCTGTGTTATTTATACTGATGTGAGTGTCATCTATTTGTATCTATGGTATGGAATGAGTTAAGGATCTTCCTACTCTGCAATCTTTCCCAAAGTTCCTGGATATATCTCTTTGAATTAGTGTTTTCATTTTCTTTGTGTAAATACCCACAATGGGAATTATTGGATCATATGGTATTTCCCCAATGAACATAGATGCAAAAGATTCCCCCCAAAATATTAGTGGACAATCTCTGTCTTTAAATTGGTACATTTAAGTGATTAGAATTTAAAATAATTATTGTTATAGTTGAACTCATATCAACTATTTTTGTATTTCTTTTGTATATACCCAAAAGACTCCACTAAAAAATTACTAGAACTGATCCATGAACTCAATAAAGTCACAGAATACAAAATCAATATAAGAAAGTCTGTTGCACTTCTGTACACCAATTTTGAAGCAGCAGAAAGAGAAATCAAGGAAATCAATCCCATTTACAATTGCACCAAGAACCGTAAGATACCTAGGAATGAACCTAACCAAAGAGGTAAAAGATATGTACTCTGAAAACTATAAAACATTGATGAAAGAAATTGAAGATAGATGACACAAAGAAATGGAAAAACATTCCATGTTCACGGATTGGAAGAATAAACATTGTTAAATGTCTATACTACCCAAAGCAATGTACACATTTAATGTAGCCACTTTCAAAATACCACCAGCTTTTTTCAGACCTAGAAAAATTGAACATTTGTATGGAACCAGAATAGACCCCAAATAACCAAAGCAATCTTTAAGAAGAAAAGCAAAGCTGGAGGTATCACAATTCTGGACTTCAAAACTCTATTGCAAAGCTGTAGTCATCCAGACAATATGGTGCTGGTACAAAAACAGATGTATGGAAGAGAATAGAAAACCTTTAGAAATGCACCCCCAACCCAACTATATGCTCAACTAATCCTTGACAAAGCAGGAAAGTTCATGCAATGTAAAAATTACAGACTGTCTAACAAATGGTGTTGGGAAAACTGGACAGCAACATGAAGAAGATTGAAACTAGATCCCTTCTTTATACCCATACAACAAAATGAATTCAAAATGGACCAAAGACATAAATGTGAGACAGGAAACCATCAAAATTCTAGAGGAGAATGCAGGCAGCAAACTCTTTGACATCAGCCATAGCAAATTCTTTCTAGTCACATCTCTGGAGGCAAGGGAAACAAACGCAAAAATGGACTATTGGATTTCACCAAGATAAAAAGCTTCTGCACAAAGAAGGAAACAATCAACAGAACTAAAAGGTAACCTTTGGAATGGGAGAAAATATCTGCAAATGACATATCTGATAAAGGGTTAGTATCCAAAATCTATGAATAACTTATGAAACTCAATACCCCCCCAAAAAATCCAGCTAAGAAATGGGCAGAAAACATGAATAGAACTTTTTCCAAAGAAGACATACAGATGGCTAACACAGATGAAAAGTTGCTCAGTATCACTAATAATCAGGGAGATACAAATCAAAACTACAATGAGATATCCCCTTACACCTGTCAGAATGGCTAAAATTAATGACACAGGTAACAACAGATATTGGCAAGAAGGCAGAGAAAGGGGAACCCTCTTACACTGTTGGTGGGAATGCAAACTGGTTCAACCACTCTGGAAAACAGTAGAGATGTTCCTCAAAAAGTTAAAAATAGAACTACCCTATGACCCAGCAATTGCAGTACATGGTATTTACCCAAAGGATAAAAAAATACTGATTCAAAGGGACACATGCACCCTGATGTTTATAGCAGCATTATCAACAATAGCCAAATAATGAAAAGAACCCAAATGTCTATCAACTGATGAATGGACTAAGAAGATGTGTATATATACATAACGGTGTATTACTCAGTCATCAAAAAGAATGAAAATTTGCCATTTGCAATGGTGTAGATGGAGCTAGAGTACACAATGTTAAGCAAAAGATAGAGAAAGACAAATATTATATGACTTCACTTATATGTGAAATTTAAGAATCAAAACAGTTGAACATAGGGAAAGAGAGAAAAAGGGAGAGAGGCAAACAATAAAACAGACTCTTAACTACAGAGAGCAAACGGAGGGTTGATGGAAGCTGGTGGGGGGGATCAGCTAAATAGGTGATGGGTATTAAGAAGGGCACTTGTGATGAGTATTGGGTGTTCTATGTAAATGATGGATTAATAAATTCTACTCCTGAAACCAATATTACACTGTATGCTGACTAAATAAACTTTAAATAAGTACTTGAAACAAAACTTAAGTAAAAATTTTAATTATCAAGAACATTAAAAAAAATGTATAAAAGAGTTCCTTATTCTCAACATCCTTGTCAACTCTTGATATTTTTGCCTTTTTTTTTTAAAGGATTTGTTCTTAGACTTTATTTATTTATTTGAGGGAGAGAGAAGGAGGGCAATAGAGGACACAAGCTCGGTGGAGAGGCAGAGGAAGAGGGAGAAACAGACTCTCCACTGAACAGGAGCCAAATGCAGGGCTTGATCCTGGGATCATGACCTGGGCCAAAGGCAGTTGCTAACCAACTGAGCCACCAAGGCACCCTGTTGTTTTTGATACTAGCCATTTTAACAGGTTTAAGGTGATATCTCATTGTGGTTTTGATTTGCATTTCCCAGATGATTAGTGATGTTGAGCATATTTTCATGTGTCTATTGGCCATTTATATGTCATCTTTAGAAAAATGTCCAGATTCTCTGTCCATTTTGAATCAGGTTATTTGTTTCTCTGGTGTTTAATTATAAAATTCTTTGTATAATTTGGATATTATTAACCCCTAATCAAATACATCATTTGCGGATATTTTCTCCCCTTCAGTAAGTTGCCTGTTGTTCTCTTAATGGTTTTCTGTGTTGTTGTTGTTGTTGTTTCGTTTTTTGTTTTTTGTTTTCTGTTTCTTTGTTGTTGTTTTTGTTTTGTTTTGTTTTTTGCTTTGCAAAAGCCTTTTCTTCTGGTGTTGTTCCAATAGTTTATTTTTGCTTTTGTTTTCCTTGCCAAAGGAGACATATCCACCAATATTTGGAAGATAAATATCCAAGAGATTACTGCCTATCTTTTCTTTTAGAAGTTTTATGTTTTCAGATATCACATTTAAGTCCTGAATCCATTCTGAGGATTTTTGTTTGTTTGTTTTCTTCCTCCTTTGGCATGGTGTAAGAAAGTGGTCCAGTTTTGGGCACCTGGGTGTCTCAGTGGGTTAAAACCTCTGGCTTCAGCTCAGGCCATGATCTCAGGATCCTGGGATCGAGCCCCACATAAGGCTTCCTGCTCGGCCAGGAGCCTGCTTCCTTCTCTCTCTCTGCTTGCCTCTCAGCCTACTTGTGATCTCTCTCTCCTCAAATAAATAAATAAATCTTAAAAAACGAAAAAGAAAAAGAAAGTGGTCCAGTTTTTATCTTTTGAATGTAGATGTCCAGTTTTCCCTAAACCATTTATTGAAGAGACTCTTTTCCCCATTGGATATTCTGACCTTCTTTGCTATAGATTAGCTGACCATATAAGCATGGGTTTATTTATCTCTGTCCTGTTCTATTGCTCTATTAGTCTATTTTTGTGTGAGTACCATACTCTTTTAAACATTATAGCTTTGTAGTATATCTTGAAATCTAAGATTGTGGTACCTCTAGTTTTGTTCTTTCTCAATATTGCTTTGACTATTCAGAGTTTTTGTGATTATACACAAAATTTAAGAATAGTGGGGTTTTTTTCTTTAAAAAAATGCTACTGATTTTTTTATAGGGATTGCATTGAGTCTGAAGATCACTTTGGGTAATATAAACATCTTAACAATATTACTTAGATCTATGAGCATGAGGTATTTTTCCATGTGTCATCTTTATTTTTTTTTTCATCAATGTCTTTTAGTTTTCAGAACATGTTTTACACCTCCTTGGTTAAATTTATTTCTAGGTTTTATTTATTTTTTGGTGCAATTGTAATTTGGATTATTTGCTTAATTTCTTTTTGTACTACTTTGTTATTAGTATATAGATACAGATTTTTGTATATTAATTTGGTATCCTGCAACTTTACTGAATTTATTTATAACTTCTAATTGTTTTGTGGTGGTATCTAGGATTTTCTATATGTAGTATTATGTCACCTGCAAATTGTGACAATTTTACTTTTTTTTTTTACCAGTTTTCATGCTTTTTATTTATTTTCCTTGTCTTATTTATGTGGCTAGGACTCCCATTACTATTTTGAGTTAAAGTGGTGACAGTGGACATCCTTGTCTTGTTCCTGATCTTAGAGAAAAAGCTTTCAGTGTTCCACCATTGAGTAAGGGGTTAGCTGTGGATTTATTCCCTGTGGCTTTTATTATGTTGGGGTATATTCCATCTTAAACCACTTTTTTGAAAATTTTATCATGAATGGGTGTTGTATTTTGTCTACTGTTTTTTCTGCATCTTTTGAGGTGATGATAGTTTTTATCCTTCCTCTTTAATGTATTTTATCAGTGATAAACATGTGAAAATTAGATCATTCTTGCATCCTCAGAATAAACCCCACTTGTTTGTGGGGGGATTATTCCTTGAGTATATTTATTGACTTGCTGACATCTTATTTAGAATTTTTGCATCTATGTTTACCATGGTTATTGGCCTGTAGTTTTTGTTTTTATAGTGTCATTATATGATTGTAGATAGGGTAATTTTGGCCTTGAAAAAGAGTTTAGAAGTTTTCTTTCCCTTTCAATTTTTTAAACAGCTTAAAAAGAAGAGTTATAAACTCTAAGTGTTTGGTAGAATTCACCTTTAAGCCCATCTGGTCCTGGACTTTTGTTATCAAAAGTTTTATGATTAGTGATTCATTTTCCTTCCTAGTAATAGGTCTGTTCAGATTTTTCTGTTTCTTTCAGGTTTAAAAGATTGTATCTAAATATTTATAGGCATAAATTTTTCATTATATTCTCTTATGTCTATCTGTGGTGGTGTTATTTCTCTTCTTTCATTTTTATTTTATTCATTTGACCTCTCTCTCTCTTTTATTAGTTTCAGAGGTATAAGTTAGTGATTAATCAGTTGCACATAACACCCAGTGTTCATTACATCAAGTACTCTCTTTGATGTCCATCACCCAATTATCCCTACCCCCACCTCCCCTTCAGCAACCCTCAATTTGTTTCCTAAAATTCAAAATCTCTTATGGTTACCCCCTCCTTTTTTTTAATTGATTGGTCTAGCTAAAAGTTTATCAATTTTATCTTTTCATAGAAGCAGCTTTTGGTTTAATTGATTTCTTCTATTGTTATTTTTTTAAAGATTTTATTTATTTGACAGAGAGAGAGAGAGAGAGAGAGAGATTACAAGTAGGCAGAGAGTCAGGCAGAAAGAGAGGAGAAAGTAGCAGGCAGAGAGAGAGGAGAAAGCAGGCTCCCTGCTGACCAGGAAGCCTGATGCGGGGCTCGATCCCAGGATCCTGAGATCATGACCTGAGATGAAGGCAGAGGCTTTAACCCACTGAGCTACCCAGGCGCCCCTCTATTGTTATTTTATTCTATAATTCCATTCAGATATTCATTAATTTCTTCCTCCTACTAACTTTGGGCTTAGTTTGTTCTTTTATTCCTAGTTCTTTTAGGTGTAAGGTTAGAATTTTTGTGATTTCTCTCTTTTCTTAAGGTGGGTCTGTATCGTTATAAGTTTTTCTCTTAGAACTGCTTTTGATGCATGCCAAAGATTTTAGATCATTGTGTTTCCAATTTCTTTTTGTTCCCAAATATTTTTTTTCTTTCTTTTTGATTTCTTCATTGACCCATTTTCTATCTAGTATCATGTTGTTTAGCCTCCACATGTTTGTGTTTTTTTCCAGGTTTTTTTTTCTTTTTTTTTTTAAAGATTTTATTTATTTATTTGACACAGAGAGAGATCAGATCACAAGTAGGCAGAGAGACAGGCAGAGAGAGAGGAGGAAGCAGGCTCCCCGCCGAGCAGGGAGCCCGATGCGGGCCTCGATCCCAGGACCCTGAGATCATGACCTGAGCCGAAGGCAGAGGCTTTAACCCACTGAGCCACCCAGGCACCCACCAGGTTTTTTTTTCTTATAAATAATTTTTGGCTACATAATATAAAAAGAGATGGTTGATAGGGTTTCAATATTTTTAAATTTGTTCAGGCTTGTGTTGTGGACTAACATATGATCTATACTGGGTAATGTTCCACGTGCACTTAAAAATGATGCATATTCTACTGATGTTGGATGTAATGTTCTGTACATATCTGTTAATGCCATGTGGTATAATGTGTCATTCTGTTTGCATGATATATCCATAGATATGTGTGGCGTTAATGTCCTTACAATTATTATATTACTGTCAGTTTCTCCTTTTAAGCCTGTTACTATTTTCTTATGCATTTGGTTGCTTCTAAATTGGGCGCAAAGATATTTACAATATTTATATCATGTTGGATTAGTCCCTTTGTCTTTATATAATGCCCTTTACAAAATGATAGTCTGTTTTAAAGTCTGTTTTGTCCGATATAAGTATGGCTTTCCTGGAATTTTCTTTTCTTTTTTTTTTTAGGTTTCTATTTGCACAAACTCTTTTCCATTCTTAACTTTAGCTTTAGGTCTGAAGTGAGTTCTTGATATCAGTATATAGATCACCTTATTTTTTATTCATGTAGTCACTGGATGTCTTTTAATGGGAAAATTTAATCCAACTACATTTAAAATAATAATTATTATTTTTAAGGTTTTTATTTATTTATTTGACACAGAGAGATCACAAGTAGGCAAAGAGGCAGGCAGAGAGAAAGAGGAGGAAGTGATGATCAGGATTCCTCATCAGCAGGGAGCCTGATGTGGGGCTTGATCCCAGGACCCTGAGATCATGACGTGAGCCAAAGGTGGAGGTTTTAACCCACTGAGCCATCCAGGTGCCCCTAAAATAATTATGGATAGGTATGTACTTGTTCCCATTTTGTTAATTTTTTTGTTTTTATTTAAATTCCAGTTAGGACACAGTGTAGTATTAGTTTCAGGTATAGAATTTAGTAATTCATCACTTACATGCAACACCCAATTCTTATCACAAGTGTACTTCCTCTTAATCCTCATCACTCATCTTCCCTCTTGTAACCATTGGTTTGTTCTCTATAATAAACACTCTGTTTCTTGGATTGCCCTCCTCACTCTTTTTTCCCCTTTGTTCATTTGCTTTATTTCTTAAGTTCCTTAAATTCCCATATATGAGTGAAATCATATGATATTTATCTTTCTCCAACTAACTTATTTCTCTTAGCATAATATTCTTTACCTCCATCCACATTGTTGCAAATAGAACAATTTCATATTTTTAATGCCTGAGTAATAATCCATTATATGCTTTAATTACTTGGTTTTTCATGTATCTATTATAGATTTTTGATTCGTGGTTACCATGAGTTTCATTTTTTTTTTTTAAAGTTTTTTTTTTTTTTTAAATTTTTATTTATTCATTTGACACAGAGAGAGAGATTACAAGTAGGCAGAGAGGAAGGCAGAGAGAGAGGAGAGAGGAGGAAGCAGGCTCCCTGCTGAGCAGAGAGCCCGACGCGGGCCTCGATCCCAGGACCCTGGGATCATGACCTGAGCCGAAGGCAGCGGCTTTAACCCACTGAGCCACCCAGGCGCTCCATGGGTTTCATTTTTAACACTCAATGCCTATAGCTATCTATATTAAGTTATAGCCACTAAGGTTCTAACACATTCATATTTTATATCTTTTTATTGTATATATCACTTGACTAATGTTTATAGTTATAATTTAACGACTTTTGTGTCAACCTACATAGTGGCTTTATAAGTGATAAACCTACTACCTTTACTGTATGTTTGCTTTTAGCAGTGGAAATTTTTTCTTTTCACAATTTTCTTCTAGTTATGGTCTTCCCCCCCACACACATTTAAAGAAGCCTTTTTAAACATTTGTTGTAATCCTGGTTTAGTGGTGATGAACTTTAACTTTTGTCTGAGAAACTGTCTCTTCTTCAATTGTGTATGATTATCTTTGCCAGGTAGATTAGTCTTGGTTGTAGTTTTTTGTTTTTGTTTTTTGTTTTTCTTTTCAGCACTTTTTATATCATGCCCCTTCCTTCTGGCTTGCAGAGTTAACTATTGTGTATCTTTTGTTTGAGGCTATTTGTAATTCCTGGACCTGAGTCTCCCCACCCTCCCCCTCCCCCCGCCGAGATGAAGGAGGTTTTTAGCTAGTATTTCTTCAAATAATGCCCTCTTTCTCCCTCTTCTCCTTCTAAGACGCCTGTAATGCAAATGTTAAACTGCTTAGTGATATTGCAGAGGTCCTTCAACATATTCTTTTTTGTTGACTGATTGATTGATTGATGTTCAGCTTTTTTGTGTCTTCCAGATCATTGATCCATTCTTCTGCACCCCCTAATCTGCTTTTGAATCTCTCTAATCTCTATTTTTCCTATTACTTACTCTTTCCTTCAACTCTCTTTGTTGTAGTTTCTAAGTTTTTACTGAGGACATTCACTGTCTCTCAAGTCCATTGAATATCTTCTTGACCATTACATTTAACTCTTTATCAGGCATAATGCTTATCTCCATTTCATTTAATTATTTTTCTGTGATTATTTTCCCTCTTTGCATTTGGGACATATTCCTCTGTCACTGCATTTTGTCTGTGTTTCTATGTACTAAGGCGGCAATGTGTTCTGGTCTTTAACTAGTCAGTAAAGTAGCCTTCTCTAGAAAAGATCTTGTGATGTCCTGTAGCATAACCCCCCTTGTCAGCAGAACCAGATGCCCCAGGGGTGTCCTCTCTGTGGACTACATGCAGTCTTCTATTGTGCCTGAGCTATGATTGCTATGGGCACACTGGAGGGTTGCCTTTCAGCCCAGCTAGCAGCAATGGCCCACTTTGTCAGCTGAGGGGGCACGGGGCAGGGTTTGCTCCTTGGGCTGTTGAGAGGCTTGGTTATAGCTTTAATAGACTCACTGGTGGGCAGCGCTAGCCCTCAGCTTGGCTGTCTTCCATAAACCAATGTGACAGCTCCAGGAGCAGCCAGCAATGAGGTCAACCTACAGGAACTGTAGCAGTCTCTTTGGAATATTGCCAGTACTGACCATGGCTTCCTATAGGGAATAGTCAGACAAGAGATGTTTGGAGGGATGTCTGACAAAATGGGTAGGGTAGAAACAAAGGGGAATTCCAGGGCATGACATGGGGTGCTAGAAAGATAGGAGAAAATTAGAATTGAATCCTACAAGCATCTAGCTATTCAGTATGGGGGAGGGCACAAATAATGGTAGCTGCCATTGCTTTTGTTCTTCGAAAAATTTTCTGTAGACTCTGCCCCCCTGGCACATGTCCTAAAATTAATCAATAGATCTCCCTTACATAGATTTCTGGCATTTTTCCGACTGCTGCTTCTGTGCTCTCTCAGAGCAAGCTTTTAGTGTGTTGGTTCTTTAATTCCAGGAATTTAAAAATCAGCAGGATGTAAATCCCCTTGATTTTATTTTTTTAATTTAACATATATTATTTATTTCAGAGGTATAGGTCTGTGATTCATCAGTCTTACACAATTCATAGCATTAACGACAGAAGATACCCTCCCCAATGTCCACTACCCAGCCACCCTATCCCTCCCACCCTTCTTCCCTCCAGCAACCCTCAGTTTGTTTCCTGAGATTAAGAGTCTCTTATGTTTTGTCTCCCTCTCTTGTTTCATTTTCCTTCCCTTCTCTATGATCCTCTGTCTTGTTTCTCAAATTCTTCATATCAGTGACATCATATGTTAGTAGTCTTTCTCTGATTGACTTATTTTGCTTAGTATAATACCCTCTAGTTCCATCCACATCATTGCAAATGGCAAGATACTGGGGGTTTTTGATGGCTGCATAATATTCCATTATGCTGCCTGTGTTCTTCTCAAGGATTTCGATGGATTCCTGTCTCACATTAAGGTCTTTCATCCACTTTGAGTCCCTTTTTGTGTGTGGTATAAGGTAATGGCCCACTTTCATTCTTCTGCATGTGGCTGTCCAATTTTCCCAACACCATTTGTTGAAGAGACTGTCTTTTTTTCCATTGTACATTCTTTCCTGCTTTGTCAAAGATTAGTTGACCATAGAGTCGAGGGTCCATTTCTGGACTCTCTATTCTGTTCCACTGATCTATGTGTCTGTTTTTGTGCCAGTACCACACTGTCTTAATGATGACAGCTTTGTAATAGAGCTTGAAGTCTGGAATTGTGATGCTGCCAGCTTTGGTTTGCCTTTTCAACATTCCTCTGGCTCTTTGGGGTCTTTTCTGGTTTCATATAAATTTTAGGATTATTTGTTCCATTTCTTTGAAAAAAGTGAATATTATTTTGATAGGGATTGCATTAAATGTATAGATTGCTCAGGGTAGCATAGACTTTTCAAAATACTTGTTCTTTCAATCCATGAGCATGGGATGTTCTTCCATGAGTATTCTATCATTTTCTGAGTACAGATTCTTTGCCTTGTTGATTAGATTTATTCCTAGGTATCTTATGGTTTTGGGTGCAATTGTTAATGGAATCAACTCCTTAATTTCTCTTTCTTCTCTCTTGTTCTTGGTGTATAGAAATGTAACTGATTTCTATGCATTGATTTTATATCCTGACACTATACTGAATTCCTGTATGAGTTCTAGCAGTTTGGGAGTGGAGTCTTTTGGGTTTTCCACATAAAGTATCACATCATCTGCAAAAACTGAGAGTTTGACTTCTTCTTTGCCAATTCAGAAACCTTTTATTTCTTTTTGTTGTCTGATTGGTGAGGCTAGGACTTCTAGTACTATCCTGAATTGCAGTGGTGATAGTGGACCACCCTGCCATGTTCCTGATCTTAGGGGAAAAGCTCTCAGTTTTTCTCCATAGAGAATAATATTCGTTGTGGGTTTTTCATAGATAGCTTTTTTTTAAAAAGATTTCATTCATTTATTTATTTGACAGAGAGAGAGAGATCACAAGTAGGCTGAGAGGCAGGCAGAGAGAGAGGAGGAAGCAGGCTCCCTGCCAAACAGGGAACCCAGTGAGGGCCTCAATCCCAGGACCCCGAGATCATGACCTGAGCCAAAGGCAGAGGTTTTAACCCACTGAGCCAGCCAGGTGCCCTCATAGATAGCTTTTATGATATTGAGGTGTGTACCCTCTATCCCTACACTCTGAAGAGTGTTAATGAAAAAAGGATCATGTACTTTGTCAAATGCTTTTTCTGCATCTATTGAGAGGATCATATGGTTCTTGTTCTTTCTTTTATTAATGTATTGTATCACATTGATTGGTTTGCAGATGTTGAACCAACCTTGCAGCACAGGAATAAATCCCACTTGGTTGTGGTGAATAATCCTTTTAATGTATTGTTAGATCCTATTGGCTAGTATTTTGGTGAGAATTTTTGCATCCATGTTCATCAGGGATATTGGTCTGTATTTATCCTTTTTGTTGGGGTCTTTGTCTGGTTTGGGGATCAAGGCAATGCTGGCCTCATAAAATAAGTTTGGAAGTTTTCTTTCCATTTCTATTTTTTGGAACAGCTTCAGGAGAATGGTATTAATTCTTTAAATGTTTTGTAGAAGTCCGCTGGGAAGCCATCTGGCCCTGGGCTCTTGTTTGTTGGGAGATTTTTGATTACGACATCAATTTTCTTCCTCTTTCATTCATGATTTTATTAATTTGGGTCCTTTTCTTTTTGATAAGTCTGGCCAGGTGTTTATAAATCTTATTAATTCTTTCAAAGAACCATGTCCTAGTTTCATTGCTCTGTTCTACTGTTCTTTTGGTTTCTATTTCATTGATTTCTGTTCTGATCTTTATTATTCATCTTTTCCTGCCAGGTTTAGGTTTTATTTGCTGTCCTTTCTCTAGCTCCTTCAGGTGTAGGGCTAGTTTGTGTATTTGAGACCTTTCTTTTTTCTTGAGAAAGGCTTGTATTGCTATATACTCATATACATCTTTGGTGCATCCCAAAGATTTTAAACAGTTGTATTTTCATTTTCATTTGTTTCCATGAATTTTTTTAATTATTTAATTTCCTGGTTGACCCATTCATTCTTTAGTAGGATGTTCTTTAGTTTCCATGTATTTGAGTTCTTTCCAACTTTCCTCTGGAGTTGAGTTCTAGTTTGAAAGTATTGTGGTCTAAAATATACAGGCAACAATCCCAATCTTTTGGTACTTGGTGAGAACTGATTTGTGACCCAGGATGTAATCTATTCTGAAAAATGTTCCATGTGCACTAGAGAAGAATGTGTATTCTGTTGCTTTGGGATGGAATGTTCTGCATCTATCTGTGATGTCCATCTCGTCCAGTGTGTCATTTGAAGCTTTTATTTCCTTGTTGATCTTTTGCTTAGATGTACTGTCCATTTCAGTGAGGGGGGTGTTAAAGTCCCCTACTACTATTGTATTATTTTTGATGTGGGTTTTTTTTGTTATTAATTGGATTATATAATTGGCTGCTCCTATGTTAGAGGCACAGATATTTAATATTATTAGATCTTCTTGTTGGACAGACTCTTTAAGCATGATATAGTGTCCCTCCGCACCTCTTATTATAGTCTTTGGCTTAAGATCTATTTTGTCTGATAACAGGAGTGCCACCTAGCTTTCTTTTGATATCCATTAGCATGGTAAATTGTTTTCCACCCCCTCACTTTAAATCTGGAATTGTCTTTGGGTCTACAATGAGTCTCTTGCAGATAGCTTATCAATGGGTCTTGCTCTTTTATCCAATCAAAAGATACCCTGCATCTTTTGATTGTGGCATTTATCCCATTTATATTCACAGTAACTATTGAAAGATATGAATTTAGTGTCATTGTATTGCCTATAAGGTGACTGTTATTGTATGTTGTCTCTGTTCCTTTCTAGTCTGTTACTTTTAGGCTCTCTTTTTGCTTACAGGTTCCCTCTCAATATTTCCTGTAGGACTGGTGTGGTGTTCACAAATTCTTTTAGCTTTTTTTTGTCCTAGAACCTTTTTATTTCTCCTTCTATTCTCAATGACATCCTAGCTGGAGATAGTATTCTTGGCTTTATATTTTTCTCATTTAGTGCTCTGAATATATCATGCTAGTCCTTTCTGGCCTGCCAAGTCTCCATGGATAGGCCTGCTGCCAATCTAGTATTTCTACTGTTGTATGTTATAGACCTCTTGTCTCAAGTTGCTTTCAGGATTTTCTCTTTGTCACTGAGACTTGTAAGGTCAACACCCCATCATCTAATAATAAAACTATTTTTATTGATTTTGAGGAGGGTTCTCTGTGCCTCCTGGATTTTTAAGTTTGTTTCTGTCCCCAGATTAGGGAATTTCTCCACTATAATTATTCCAGTATACCTTCTGCCCCTCCCCTTTCTTCTTCTTCTGGGATCCCAATTATTCTAAGATTGTTTCATCTCATGGTATCACTTATCTCTCAGGTTCTTCCCTCGTGATCCAGTAGTTGTTTGTCTCTTGTTTTCTAAGCTTCTTTATTCTCCATCATTTGATCTTCTATATCATTAATTCTCTCTTCTTTCTCATTTATCCTAGCTGTAAGAGCCTCTATTTTTTATTGAACCTCATTAATACATTTTTTTAAAATTTCAACTTGGTTAGATTTTAGCTCTTTTATTTCTTCAGGAAGGGATTCTTTAGTATTGTCTATGCTTTTTTCAAGCCCAGCTTGTATCTTTATAATCGTCATTCTGAACTCTAGTTCTGGCATCTTACTAATGTCCATATTGAATAGGTCTCTAGAAGTCACTACTGCCTCTTGTTCTTTTTTTTTTTTTGAGGTGAGTTTATATGCTTTGTAATTTTGTCCAGAGAAGAACAGATGAATGAGAGAACAAAATGCTAAAAGAGTAACAATGACCCTAGAAAAATATACAATAAACAAATCAGAAGATACCTTCCAGAAAGTGGTCACTTTTGTTCATAGAATTGCTGTTATTCTTTTCTTCGATCTCCTGTTCAGTTTGTAGGTGTTCAGAATGGTTTGATAACTATCTAGCTGAATTTCTGGGATGAGATGAAATTAGGTCTCCTCCTCCTAAATCCCATTGATTTTCAAAGCCAGACATTATGGGAACTTGTCCTCGCAGTACAGGTCTCCAGACCATGTGAGTGGTTGGGCCACCTCACTCTTTTGCTTGCAACGTCTCACCCCTTTGTAGTTAATTTATGTTGGAGATTTGGTTCCCTACATCTTTGCTACCCCTTTCAGTGTGGCCTTTGCTTTATCTATCTGTGGAAGATCTATAGATTATTTTCACAGTTAGTTGCAATACATGTTGTTGCCTCAGTGTATCCATGGGGCAAACAAGTAAGTCTAGGATCCTCCTACTCTGCCATACCCCCCCCTTTGTCGTTGTTGTTGTTGTTGAGTTTGAAGAGTTTTTTTTCATAACTTGGAAAATAGTCCTTTATCAGATGTGTGTTCTATATGTATTTTCCCCCAGACTGTGGTTTATCTTCTCATTTTCCTGACTTTCTTTCATAGGGTAAAATTTTAAAATTTTCATAAAGTCTATTTTGTCAATTATTTATTTCAGGTAATGTGCCTTTGGCATAATCTCTAAAATGTCTAACCAAGGCCAAGGTTATCTAGATTTTCCATGTAATCTTGTAGAAGTTTTATAATTTGAGTTTTACATAGCAGTCTAGGATCCATTTTGAGTTAATGTTTGTGTTCTGTGTCTAAATCCTTTTTATGTCTGTGGACATCAAGTTCCAAGACCATTTATTGAAATGGTGGAAAGATTTTTGTAGATGCTTATGTCTTCTGTGGTGATTTGTCTGTGAAGGTCTTTTTATATTTGGGTTGTTTCCTTATTTTGACTTAAAATATTTTATTTATTTTTAGAAAGAGAGTTGGGGTGAACAAAAGGAGAGGGAGAAAGAGAATCTTAAGCAGACTCTCAACTGAACACAGAGTCAGATGCAAGGCCCAATCACATGACTTTAAGTTCATGACCTAAGCTGAAATCAAGAGTCAGATGCTTAACTGAATGACCCACCCAGGCACCCCTCTTATTTTAACTTTTAAAAGTTATTTCTATATGTTGGAAAGCATTCCTTTATCAAGTGTGTCTTTTGAAAATATTTTCTCCCACTCTGTGGCTTGTCTTTTCATGCACTTAACATCTTAACCAGAGTAGACATTTTGACTTTTAATAAAGTCAAGCTTACCAATTATTTCTTTCAGATATTGTGCCTTTGGTATTATCTAAAAAGACTTTGCCATACTCACAGTCACATAGGTTTTATTTTATGTTACCTCCTAGGAATTTGTTTGTGTTTTATATTTAGATCTGTTCTTATTTTGATATTTGTGAAGGAACTGAGGTCTGTGTCTATTTTCATTTTTGTTTGTTTGTTGGCATGGAGCTATTCAGTTGTTCCAGCACCATTTGTTGAAAAGACTAACCTTGCTCCACTACATTACTTTTGCTCTTTTGTCAAAGATCAGTTGACTATATTTCTGTAGGTCACAAGTTTTAAGCTAATTAAGTAGAACAAAAACTTGTCTACTCATTCCTTAACTTTATTTATTGCTCAAAGCTCTTTTTTTATGTAAGTAAAAATTTCTGATCTATTTGATTTTCCTTGTGTGTGAAGAATATTTTGCAACATTTGTTGTAGAATGGGTTTGCTGATAACAGTTCCCTTCTATTTTTGTTTGCTTTAGAAAGTCTTTATTCTATTAAATTTGGAGAATCATTTAACTGGCTCTAGAAATCTAGGTTGGTGGGTTTTTCTTTTAATATTTTAAATATTTTACTCTTAATTTTTGCTGGTGACATTTCTGAAAAGAATATGATTTCTTTTTTAATCTATTGATGAAAAGGTATGAAACATTTAAATAATTTGCACATCATCCTTGTGCAAGAGCCATGCTAATCTCTATCATTCAAACTTTAATATATGTGCTCCTGAAGCAAACACTACTCTGTAATTCTTAAACTTGTTTCTTTGTTGATTTTGTTTTCCCTCACTGTGGCCTTTTTATTCAGGATTTTGTTTCTCTTTGGGTTTCTATATTCCCAATATAATTTGCATAGGTATGGATGTTTGTTTTTTTGCTTGTATTTATGATGTTGACATTCTTTTAGCTCCCTTGTTCTGTGGTTTTATGCTTGTCATTTGTTTTGCAAAGTTTTAATTTCAAATATTTCTTCTAATTTTTCATTTTGATGTGTTATAATTTTTAATGTTCTCCTATAGTTCTGGGATACTCTCTCATTAATTCTCTCTTTTCTTTATGTATTTCAATTTGGAAAGTTTCTATTGCTCTATGCTCAGGTCCACTTACTATTTCCTCAGGCATGTCAAGTATATTTATAAGACCATTAAAGGCATTTGTTATTATTTTCTTTATTTCTCGCATTTACTTTTGATTCTTAGGTTACATAAACTGTAAGATAGAATCTCTATCTGTTCTTGCATGCTATGTATAATTATTTTAAATTTCCTGTCTAATTTACACCTGTGTTATATCTTAGACTAGTTCTGATGACTGCTTGTCTCTTCAGTTTTTTCTTGCCTTTAGGAAGCCGAACGTGTTGGAATAGAACTTGAGCTAAGTAGGTCTTTAATGTGAGGATTTATAATATATGACTAATTATTTGGCTGTATTTAATGTCTGTTGTAAGTACCAGAGAATTTACATTCCTCAGATCCCTTATTTTTGTCTCCCTTCTGTACTTTGGGAATTTCTATATGTTGTTGATTGAAGAGAGTTGTGTCCACTACACCCTTGCAAGAAAAACAAGGAATCTCTCTTAGATTCTCACTTTTAGAACCTGGTGGGACTCCTGGATGTGAAGTTTACAGCTCCAGGGGCCTCTGTTCCAAGTAAACAGAACTCAGAAAGCACCTACCTCTCCAGATTTCAGACTGGCAGTTTGACTTCCAAACTTTGTTCCGTGATGAGTACTTTCAGTTTGTATAGCTTTTATCTTACACTGTAATGAGTGACAACCTCTGTCACTTACATGGTATAGATGCAACTAGTTCTTGGGTTTGGATTACTGCTACTTTGAGTTTTAACTCCTAGGGAAAAAGAAAGGAATAAAAAGCATTTTTTCCCCTGATAAGTAGCTTTATCTCTCTATGCCTTAAATTACTAATTTTAAATCAGGGATAATATTATGTACCTTATAGAATTGTTAAAAGGATTAAATTAAAAGAGACAGGTGTTAGTTATAATTAGTGGCATCTAGAAAATGTTTAAGTAAGTCTGTTACATTGGTTTTTCCCACAGATGTCCTATCCATATAAATATTTGCAGACAAACATATATTGGTCCCAGTTCTACAAGACGGCATAGGCATAGGCATAGGTATTTACTATACCACACTTCTGTATACTTCTTAGAAATATGGGTAGGGTTATTCTAAGTGACACAAGGGAATTTTTCCGGTCCAAGGTAAATTTTTCTCTATATCGTATAGTTACTCTAACAAGGAAAATCCAGAATGAATACAAAGAAATTTTTATTTTGTAGCTGGAAGTTACGTGATAAAGATAAATGAATTTTTTTTCTAAAAAGTGTAATTTTACATACTTCAAGCGTAGAATATTAGTCATATTTTGAAATAATCCCTGCATTACCAAGACCTTATTAAAAAACAGAAATTTTGGTTTTCTGTGTATTCAGATTTTTTTTCCTTGCTGTACTAAAATGAAAGAGAAGTTTGGCTTATTTATTTGATTGTACTATCTAGAAAAGTAGTTTGATATTTAATGTGATATGTTATATCTTCATTTATAACATTAAATGAAAATATAAAACATATGCTTGCATCTTTCTTTTAGACTTGAATTAAATATAATAAGTAGTTGTTTTTTTAAGTACTAAAAGGCCAAAGTTACAAGATAATCATTTAAAATTATATTTATAAAATTATATTTATAGAAGTTTTCAATTAATATAAAAAAAGTTGTATCATTTCATCTGATTTATGATTTAGTTATAAGTTAAGCTATATGAAGAAATTGTTAGATATTAAAATTCTAGATTTTTCACAATGTTGTACTAGTTTATTAGGATTGCCATAACAAACTACCACAGACTGGTGGCTTAAAAAATAGAAATTAATCTCTCACAGTTCTGAAGCCTAGAAATCTAAAATCAAGATGTTGGCAGGATTAGTTCCTTCTGAGGAGCTGTGAAGGAAAGACAGATTTATGTTCTCGGCTTTGTAGATGACCATTTTCTTCCTGTGCCTTTTTACATTGGCTTCCCTCTATGTATATCTGTGTCTCCAAATTTCCTTCTTTTTAATAAAAAACACCAGTCATTGAATTAGAGTTCATCTTAATGACCCCATTTTAACTCCATTGGTTTTGCTTTTATTATTACCATTATTATCCCTATTGCTAAATAAGGAAGCATTCTGAAATACTAGAGATTAGGATTCCAACATTTTTACTGTTTTTTTGGTTTGTTTGTTTTGTTTTTGACAGCGGGGACATAATTCAACCCATAACAAATGCCTATAATCTTATTTTCTTTGATAGTGGGGTTATGCTTGGGCTATTTACTTTTGAAATAGTTTTAATGTTTTGTACTTAATATATAATGATATTGACCTAGATATATCTTGTACTTTTTAATCATTTATTTTGTTAAGAGGGGGTGGGTGAAGTAATATGATACATATTTATCCCAACAGTGGCTGAGAATTAGCTATAATGTTATTAGTCTATACTTTAAATATTATAAATAGGGAACTACATGTGGAATATGTTAGTTAGCATGGTTTTTTTCCCAGACCAGTCCCAGAATTGCAGACTATTGCTATGCAAACTTCTTTTGGTTTTGTTTTGAATTGAACCTTGTAATCTGGTTGTTATACTCCTGGCACTAATACAAAGCATTCATCAATTTATATGGTCAACATTGAAGTCAGTGGGTAAATATTTCAATTATCAGAATAATTTTCCTAAATCATCAAGATTATTTTTTCAGGTTTGATAATACAAAACTAAATAAGATAAATTTAATGTACAGAAGGTCCACTAATGGAAGGATAGAAAATGACCCAAAGAAACTGAATATTAGGAAAGCATTATTTTTTCACTTTACTTCTCAAAAACAATGATTAGAACAAAGCAGCTGGTTTTGTTCTATTTTGATTTTACATATGGGAATTGAACAAAATAAATGTCTAAGTTTGGACATCTCTGTGCCAGAAATTTAGATTTTTACAGTATGTCTCTTTAATAGGCCCCAGACTCCCTGAACAGAAGGCAATTCCTATTTCTGGGATAAAGAAAAAATAAAGATACTAGAAAACACAGGTACTATTAACTGTGTCTTGAGAGCTGTTGAATGTAACTTGTTGAAGGATTCTTTAAATCAAGTTAAAAGATCATAAACAAAATCAATGTGTTATTTAAGAAAAATGAATAATCATATACAAGTAAAATATTAGAACAGCAGCAAAATATATATATTGGTTCACATAAAAGAAAATTAGGATAATAATTTTGTCCATAGTCAAGGGCTATATATCTTTAATGTATTAGTTTGAATAACATGTTTAGAAGTCTCTATACAAAACAGGTTCAACTATGCTGTTACTTAGATCTTCTTGCCCAATATTTACATATAAGTTGTAAAACATCCCTAGGAGTTTTAGGACCTCATGTTCACCAATTATTTAATTTCTTACTTGAAATGAATTAGTTTAAGTTTTGAATCATTATACTTTTCTTCTACATCCTGTTTTCTTTACTCTGCCAGATTATGTTTGGAAATATTCCTTGGTTTCTTCATTATTGCATGCATTCCAGACATACACTCAATTTAGAAAACATATATATAAAATGATTTTAATCCATCTTGGCCCTAGCCATCAGCCTGTAAAACTCATAATTTCTGGGCGCCTGGGTGGCTCAGTGGGTTAAAGCCACTGCCTTCGGCTCAGGTCATGATCCCAGGGTCCTGGGATCGAGGCCCGCATCGGGCTCTCTGCTCAGCGGGAAGCCTGCTTTCTCCTCTCTCCTCTCTCTCTGCCTGCCTCTCTGCCTATTTGTAATCTCTCTCTCTGTGTCAAATAAATAAATAAATAAATAAAAATCTTTAAAAAAAAACTCATAATTTCTTATATAAAGATTTTTGCTCCTAATACATTTTTTCCAGGTTTTATTTATTTTTATAGAGAATGAATATAAGTGGGAAGAGGATCAGAATGAGAAAGGGAATCTCAAGCAAACATGCTGAGCACAGAGTCCCATGCAGGGCTTGATTTTACGACCCTGAGATCATGACCTGAACTGAAACTAAGAGTCAAATGCTTAACCAGCTGAGCCACCCAGGCACCCTCCCTAATACAATTTATATTCCAAAATTTTGAAAGTCAATCTATCCTTCCCAGCATCAAAGGACAGGACTATATAATTTCTACCAAGCTACAATATTTAAAATTTCATATAACATAAATTAGGTGGAGGTTTAAGATGATGGAGTAAAGAGGTCCAAGAATCAGTCCTTCTAACAAAATATCCATTGAGTTTGTAAGATCAAAATCAAATTCTATTGAAATTTCAATATTAACCAAGCACTTGTAGCATCTAGGGCATTATTTTATTTAAAAAAGAGAGAGAGAGAGAGAGACTGGTACATTTTGGTGAATTTTGGTGTGGCTTAGTATTATCAGCCTAGGCAATAAGAACTGTAATATCAAAAATGGGTTTGGATATTTTAATCTCTCTGGTGGTTCACTGGAAAAGAGATAGGTTATTGTCTCAATCACCTGTGTCACAAATGGATTCTCAGGCAGGATATGTTGGGAGAGTTTAAAGATAAACAACATCTTTATTATTTTCTCTGATTATTGGATCCAGGCATTTAAGGAAATCTCTGTGAGGTCACTGACTGCCTAAAGAGATAACTAAATAAAAGTTTTAGTGACTATACCTGAAAAAAATAGACTTTGCAGAAATAATCTCACTAAACAGACAAATGAACCCCCCCAAAATATTAATGACAGCAACAAAAATACAAACCATAAAAAGAAACAGGAAAGTATATTCCAGTCACAGTGTGTGTGTGTGTGTGTGTGTGTGTGTGTGTGTGTGTGGTGGGGGGGTG